>JANIJG010013372.1:0-68741 GCA_024611175.1 Megaceryle torquata | reverse complement strand
ATGCTTTTGTCTACAAAAACCTCTGTCTTGACAGTTTAATCTTAAAAATAAGCTAAACTATGAAAGTATGTATGAACATTTCACTCTTCAGAAGAATGTACAGATCTTACAAAGTACCCAGTCATATCATTTAATTCTGTGACACAAGGAACCACAATGTTAGGATGAAAGTAGCCCAAATTGGTGTAAGATGTCAGGAGGTAGTGGACTGCATTTAGGGATGCTGTATTCTCATAACAGCATAAAGAAGCTTTGATTTGGCCAGCCCAGTTTTGATTTTGGTTTCACTTACTGAACTCTCAATTGATTTTCTTAGTGTAAAGACTCCAGGATTTTATTGATGTAACAATTTATCTTAGTCTGTCGCAAGGGGGCAGATCAGCACTGTTGAAGTTTATGATTTTTTTCCAGCAGTCACCAATAGCATTCTACAAAAAAAGGCATATGTCCAGACTGACTGTTTGAGAAATCTTGCAATACACTGTTGCATACAGTTTGATTTTCTTATCGATCTTGAATGATGAAGTTTTTATTTCAATCACAAAGTGAATGTTTGTTCAAGGGGATTGTATTTGTAACTTTTTAATGCAAGAAAAAAATTAACAAGACAGTGCAATGGATTTTCCATTCTGCTTCTCACACTACCAATGTAGTTTTCAGTTGACAACTGCAAATGATTAGCTATTGCCACTTTTTCAACTTTTATAACTTATAAATGCAAATGAGAAATATTTTAATTAATTAAAGCTTGTTTCCAAACCTTCTAATTCCTTCTCAGTTTCTAGTAATCATACAATAACGTGTAATTTTTTTTTTATGAAGGGAAATTAAAATGGTAGAAATTTAGTTCCATGAATAAACCTCTTTCTTACAAACTCACACTTTTTTTTATCTCTTTTATATTTTCCTTTTCAAATAATATATTCTCATCTCAAATTTCACCCCTCTGTATTTACTACAAGCATAACTCAGTAGTCCACTCTGTTAAAGGATGTAAATTAATTTAACCTGAATAATCCTCATTTTCTTTTTCTCCCCATTGTGAATTCTGCTCATTTTTAGCTTTTAATTTTCTATTGAAAAGTAACATTCTGCATTTCCTTTTTTTTTTTTTTAATATTTACTAAATTCAAAGCCATAGCATTCAATATTATTTATGTTGTGCTTGGGTTTCACTATGTTTACATATAGAAATCGGATAATAAAATTTGCATTGTATACCAGAGAAAAACAGTAATAAATCCACTGAATATACTGTATGCTGTAAAGATAAAAATAAATTGTATTTCTGTTCAAATTATTTCAAAATTCTATTCTTGCACAAGCGTATTTCCTGTGCTGAGAAGTTTTATACTGAACATGCACTGTAGTACTTCATTTGAGCAAGTATTTTTAGAACATATTTATGTTCTAAACAATGCCTCATTTTTAGTAGCTCTGATTATTGGAAAATAAGTATATAAATAATGAATCAATATATTAATAAGGTGATAATAGGAGAAAGATAAAAGTATCTTTTACTCCTAACGACAAATGAAAGAAATATTACCAGTACCACCTGGCAAAAAGAAAATAAAAGGAAGGCAGATGATGATATGAAAACATGCCTAACCAAATTTCAGGGATGAATTTCACCAAAATACTGTCTGTTTTCTAGACTCCAACACAGGCTGGTCTATACAGGCAGAATCTTCTATCTGTGAAACTCTTAACAGTCAGGCAAAGTTTTAAGAACTTGCCCCTTAAGTATGTGCAAAACAAGATAATTTAGAAGGTTATAATCTGATAACAAATGGTGGCTACACTGTAAAAGCAACCCACCTTCAGAAGTATCAGATTTTTTATGTAAGACAAAACAGACAAAAAACCCAAACCAAAACAAAAAAACAACAAAAAAGCACCTTAATTTTAGCAGACTTGAAGTCAATCTTAACCAGACAGCAAGAATTCTTTGCTGAAATAAAATGTCTCAAACCAAATAAAAATAGCCTGAGCCTGAAACTGAGATCACATGTAGAAAATTTCAGCTCAGATATTTAAGGTATGAGAAAACTATAGGAATTAGAATCCTGCTAGGAGTTTCACATACTATATATATGTGTACATATATATATTTGTATATAAATATATATATGTATAGTGATAAAAGCTCTGTCACGGGAAATGGCATTTGACTAAAATATTTAACATATTGAATTCTGATGCCAAATTAAAACCCAAATTATTTAAATTGGATTATATATCTTCATATACACATAAATGCATGGTGTCGGGATTTGTTGTGAATAAGGAAATGCTTTAGATATCTTTACTCAGTCTGCAGGTTATACGCATGTGGGATGAAGTACAGAGTGACAATTGTTCTAAGATCAAAAGAAAGGCATTAAAAAGCTTTATTGTTGAAATTTTTACTCTTTTTAAAACAAGATGCCAACTTGCCTTTGCCTTTTTTCTACATCAAAACAGTGTTATTTACATCTCTGTAATTATTATGTATACTTTGTGTGTTTAAGTGTCCCATGGCAATAGTTAATGAGAGAAATAGAAATCTATTTATTATGCCAAATATTTATTCCATGCTACCATCACTCCTACTGGTAAATCTAATGTGTACTGACCCTATTCATTGTACCCAGGACATTATGTAAGGGAAAAATATGCATAATGTTGTTGTGGACAGTACATCCCACACTTAAACAGAATCAAAGTGCTCTTTAAGACATTTTCTAGAATCTAACCGGTGACGCAGACCAGATGGCAAACATTCAGCATATTGTATTTTCAAATTTCATCTGAGCCCTTTAAGAAATCTTTCTGGATGTAAATGGACTTTTTACTCTCTGCACACTTTAAAACATCATTCGGGATGTGTATCTGATCTTTTCTCTTTGATTTTGAATTCAGTAACAAAGTAGAATGCCCAGAAACTTTTGGAAAACAGTGGCAAAAGCAATGGTAAGAAAGTGGCGTTTTAATTCAGTTTTATGTTGTAGTGCTGCTGTTGGAAAATTAATCTTGAATGTTAATTCAGTGGATAAATGGATTCTGTTGCTTAATATCTCTTCTAATATTGACCATACTGAATGCAGTATGAAAGAAGACCTGATGCCATTTATACTGTTGTTAGAAGTTATGTTGTTTGACAGATATTTTTGGCAATGTATATTTGTACATACATATGCATATTTAGTAAGATATTTAGTAAGTTACAGTTAGAAAAAGTAATTCTAGTAATTCTTCTAGATTTTTCACTGCTCTACTGACCTCATAACAAAAGATTATACATTTCTACAAAAAGCCAGAGGGCATGCAACTGAATGGGAGCTATAGGATTTTTGAAAAGTCATTCAAAAACTAAAAAGGGTACCTGTAAAGACATGTTACTCAGTTTTGCAGTGAAAATGGCTAGAAATATACCATCTCAAAACAAAAGCTTAGACTGGAAAGAGCTATTCAGGAAACATCATTTAACAAAACATCAAAACTGGTCCCCCTGTGATCTCTTTGGAGACCACAAGGTGCAAGTGGAAAAGGGAGAGGAGCTACTCAGTATGGTTCATTTTATCCACTTTTACATCATGTTCTGACATCAAAAGAGTTAACAACTTAAGAGTAGGCAACGAGAGATGGTTGTAGCTCATGTATTCAGGACTGTATTAGTATACATTAACTGTGAGAGAATGTCCACTTGTAAGTAGAAAGGAAATAGGAAATGAATGTACAATGCTCCAGGTGCCTAAATTTCAATGCTGAGTCAAGTCAAGGAACTTTGCTGTCCAGTGACACTGGTTAATCAGGCTGTAGGCCTGAGAAGGTTGGCGTAAAGCTGTTGGAATATTCATAAACCATTTCTTTCTATTCCAATCTGAATACTCTAAAATACTACTTATTGCTCCAGGAGACTATTTCTGAAAAGGCTGCCCTGTCATCTCCAAAAACATCAGAGGTTTTTTTTCCTAACAAGTAGGAAGCTCTCCAATAGAGACTCAGCTTTAAGGATGTAACTGAAAGAACAGCTATGAACAAAAGGAGGTTATGTCTTTACTGGTAAATTAAACTGGTCCAAACTATGTGCCTGAGCACTAACACATTATAATACTATTAAATTATCAGAGCAGAAACTGCAACAATTTTGTTTTGTGCCAACCAATGTTTTCCTAGAGAGTGCCTGGGAAAGGTTCAGGTTAGCACAGGTCAGGGTCTATTCCCAGTGGAAAGTCTGGAAGCAGGTAAAGGAGAGCCATATAGCCACAGGATTATTTACTAATACAGGTGTAGCCAGGGAGGTTGAAGCCAGAAACAAAGTTCCATGTTAACGAGGCTGATAAAATGAGCACATTTACACCACTAGATGGCATTATGTAGTCATTTAGGATCTATGGAAAGGTGCAGAATACTAGTAACACATAATGTGCATTGCTGCTCCACAATAAATCTTTTTGTTTTCCAGTAGTAATAAAAACTTCTCATACAACTTTAATGGTATCACTGTAAGAGCAGGACACGAGATAAGATAGTTGTATATTGTATTTGTAGTAGCATGCCAGTAATTGCTAGCGTATTAACTCAGACTACCAGTATATACACACTTAAAACAATCTCTGGATAACTTAATAATATGGTGACAGATGACAAAGGCGTTGTGTGTGCAATGTAGTCACACACTATAAGGTTTCTTATGCATTTCCTCCATTTGTATCCAGCCTTGACTTACAGCTACAAATGGGTATCAGTTAAAACCCTGGCAATGAGATAACTCCAAATCCTGATGATGTTCAACACTCATTTCCAGTTAGGAATTTTTCAAATGTTCCCCGTGCATAGAATGGGAATAACTCCTGGAACCAATTATTGATGATCTTTGGTGTACTTGAAATCCAGTCTCAGATCCAAAATTTGCAGCCTCACTATGTCTCTACCAAGACTACTTCAGCCCTTGGGACTTTTTTAACAAAGCCTATTCAGTTTACCATTTGCTGTGAAGGCTTCATAATGAGAGAAAATACCCATGAGAAACTAGTTTTCAAATGCCTCAGTTCTGCAGACAATGCCTGTATCCCAAAGGCTTGTATTAGTAGTAGTAGTGGCCCAATTCTGACCACTTCTTTACAGGTTTTCCCTGTTGCCTGTGGATTCCCTGTCACAGGTACCATTACTATTTTCGTTTTGCTGAAATGAACCCTGAGTAATTTCTTCTAACTTAGAGGATTTTTCATCTTGGTCATTTATGTTGGTAGGCAGATACTGGACTCCAGTCTGTAGTGATATTATTTGACATTCATTGCAGGTTTGGATTTTCTAAGCAATTGCATAGTATATGCACGCAAATATAGTTAACTAATATAGTGTGGTAAGTCTGTCTGCTACCAACAAAGTCTGTCTGTG
The DNA here is from genome assembly GCA_024611175.1 of Megaceryle torquata. Lineage (NCBI taxonomy): Eukaryota > Metazoa > Chordata > Aves > Coraciiformes > Cerylidae > Megaceryle > Megaceryle torquata. The sequence continues at coordinate 63,356 of JANIJG010013372.1, read as the reverse complement.
ACAGTTTAATGGTCTCTTTCTCTTTTTCTTTCTCTCTCTCTCTTTCTCTCTCTTTCACTCTCGTTGTCTTCTCTTTCTCTCGCTCTCTCTCTCTTTCTTTCTTCTCTCTCTTTCTTTCTCCTCTCTCTTCCTCCCCCCCCAGCTCCCCCACCCCCTTGCTCTTTCTCTCTTTCTGTTGTTTGGTTTTGGGTTTACATACACTGAGTAGTGTTCTTTATAAAGATCAGATGTAAATAAGGCTTAGGTCAGACTCATTAAACTTTCCTGAGATAACTATGATGTTTCGAGAGGTTTTGGTATTTTGTGCTATGCCCATCTTTGTTTATACTGGCTTCAGCTGATGTAAGCATGACCACAGAGATAGTTTACATCAAGCTTAAGTTCAAGTAGAAAAGTTGGGTTGTAACTTGGTGAAAAACATTATTAGCTTAGCTAAATCCATTTGTTCACAAGGTACATATCTTTATTGACCCTTAGTCAGTAGGTCTCTGTAGTCTTCACTATTTGTGGCATGATTTTTCTAGCTAGACAGAAGAGATGAAAAACCATAGGGCTGCTTAATGTAATGAAAATGGAGAACAGAAAATTAGCTGTTTGGTACCAAAATTAATAAATGGGGAAGTTTTTAGCTTCAAATTGCTGACATCTTTCTACTTATCCTATAATGCATAGATATCTCAAGCTCACTATGCTTGTGTTTTCTTTCTATTTAATGTGAAGTTCATTGGCTTAAGCCCAAAGTTATAAAAACTGCCCTGAAGTTTTTTTTAGATGGGAATATCTAATCTAAGTGTCTTCAGGTATCAGATTACTCAAAACTGCACTCCTTGTATAAAGAGCAGTTGTAGGATTTCTTCTTCTGACCAGTAATAAAATGGTGCATTTCTGTGTAACCACTATTAACAAAAGTTAATCAGAGAACTGCCATACAGGGTTTTTAACAAATAATGCGTTGCTGTTTTGCCATGAGGTGTACCACAGAAAGAATGAGAAGGTTTAGAAGCTGTGGGCTGTGCAGGGAAATGCATATCTCTGTGCGTCTTTTTCTTGCAAAGGTCAGATGAAGGCTGACTTAATTTTGTTGGTAGCTGAACAGAAGACAAACCTGTTTACATTCCAGAGGAATTAATTTCAGGATTATGGTGAAGTCAAAGAAGAGGAATTTGGGAGGGTCTGCTCCTTAGTGATCTTTCAGAACAACATTTTGGTGCTCCTCTTTTTCTTTTTGTATGCTTTAATTAATCTATTTTTATTTTACTCAAATTGTATAGGAAAAAATCTATTGTCTTTGTTTCTGTAATTGTTCTTTACAAATAGGGTTTGTTATAGTTGTGCTTATTCTGTTGTAATGAGGAAATTTTTAGTATTTATTAAATTGTAATTTGTGAAGATAATTATGTTGGAAAATTATTGAAAACATGGAAAATCTGCTGCCTTCTCTTGTAATTATTTATTAACTGAAGAAATGTGAGGTGAGCTCTGAGGTGTCAGAAATATTTACATAAAAGAATATGGAGATGTTCATATTCAGTTCTATAAATGGTTTAAAAGTTTATGTGACCCATAAATATTTGGACTAGATTTTGTTCTTTGTGGAATCTCTCAAAAGTATGCATCTTACTATTTGTGGAGTAACCTATTTTCCCATTAATTCTTGTAATGTAACCAGGAAAAAAATATCTGGGATAGAAGAAGAGCACATGCACTAGATAGGATTAAAAAAAAAAAAAAAAGGGAATCAGTGGTACCAAAAAAAAAAAAAGAGTAACTACACAGTAAGAGGGTATTCACTAAAAACCCTCTGCTTCTGTCCATGACCTAAGAACAGTAGTGGAAAAACCTCTTCCTACAGTGCCCTTGTAAAGATTTTACTGGTTTTGATGGAGAAAGACCTCAATGTGAGGAGATACTGCTCTTCACTGGGAAGCAAGTTACTTTTTCTTTATGGTACAGTGTTTTCCTGGGTGTGACTAGTCCTGCCTGTGTCCTTGCCAGCATAGTGGATGCTCTCTCTCATTGTGCAGTTGTAACTTTAAACCCTGGCCATCTTTTGCCTTTCTGTGAATCTATTACACTCAACTACTGGTCACTAACCCCCTTATATTTACAACAAGGAGCTGCATCCTTTCCTACCATCCTAATAAAACTTCTTATATGTAACTCTCATTCACACCCACCTCAGTTCCACCACTGGCACCCTGATGATTTAAGAGCAGTAGTTTGATTGCCCAGGATTGTCACACAGACAACCAATTACACTTAAAGATGGTGTTCATCCAGGTTTGTTTTGTCCCATTAGTTCTAGGTCTTTCCACAGGGTATGAAAAGCCTGTGATGTGCTGCTCTACTGTGCAGGTATCACATATAGCTCCAGTAACTATCTTTGGGCTGCTGCCTGGTTATTCCTAAAACATATTCCAAACATGCTGATTAGAAAATACTAAATGGTTATTTTCTGTATTTTTCTCTATTTATTGTGTATTTCCTGAAGAATTACAGAGAAAATTTCCTTTGCAGTTTGAACACAGTGATTAGGCTGATCCTATGAGTGACAAGATTTTAAATGTTTATGTATGCAAAAACAGATGGAAAGCACCCACGCTGCCTGCCTATCCTTTTTACTGTATGTGGAGCCAGGCTGCACACTATTTTTTGTTGCTCCCTTGAAAAAAAAAATGTTTGTAAAACACAGTATTTGTACAATATTTTTGCTTTTTCAAAGTGAATGTTGCCCTCAGATGGTTGATGTCTTTCTCTTGAATTTGAGTGAAGATTGAGGTTTTTACAGTGATATGTGTGCACAGGAAGCTGCTTTCTACTTCAGTGAAACAGTTAACTGGCTTAAAACATCAATACAGAAAACTATTTGAAATCCCGTACTTTACTACTCCTTTTCATATTCTCTTCTGCTGTTAAAATAATCCAGGATCATGCCTTTTGCGTTAATGACTGTTGAAGTTCCTTTAGATACTTGTTGGAAAATTGGTTTATTATATGTCTTTATATATCTTCATATATACATGTATGTATCAAAAAATCAACTCCCTGTGTTTGCAACTAAAGGTCCATCTTGGTGGTTGTCTCTTTTTCTGCGTGATGGTCCCTACTTTTGTTATGAATTGTAGAAATAAGCAGTGCAGGTAAATATTCCAATGAAGAGTGTTTTGTTCTTGGATTTGGAGAGACTTAAATTTAACAGTGTCTGTCAGCTGACAGTGTAAGCCAAACTGATTGAGCAAAACACCCATTTCTGTCTAGTTAGGTTCTCAGACTACCCTCATGGCTGAAACTTCTACACTCTTTCTACTCTATACTGGGTGCACTAACCGCTCATCCCACCTCTTCACTGGTTTCTTTTCTTGTCTGTATCAGGACATTTTTATATTTTCTTCCCTTTCCTGGTTGGATTATTTGTTTGGCTTTTCTGAAGAGGTTTTTTTTTGCCCAGATTTGTTAGCTTATTGCATAATAAAGAAGGTTGCTGCCTGGCCCTGTCTGATTTAGCTCACTATGAAGACTTAGGTATTGACACACTAGGGTCTTGAAAACATGAATATAACCAGAACTTCAGGAACGTTGGTGAGGAGAAAGGAATTATCTGCTTTATTTACTTCCTTGTTGAATCTAAACTTTATTTACTTCTTTAAAATGTACAGTACTTTCCCTGTTTATCTCCCTTTCATTTTCTAGGAACAGGTGCCTTGCAAGGATGCATTCTGCAGTGCTTTTGCTACCACAGATTCAGTTTCCTCTGGTATCCCCTCTCTTGATTTCTATACATTTCTCTGTTGCCTGTGGATTCCCTGTCTTAGCTCCCATTACTATTTTCATTTTGCCAAAGAATTGCATTCTTATTTACAAGGACTGAGAGGAACCCCAAGTAATTTCTTCTAAGTTAGAGGATTTTTCATCTCAGTAATTTGTGTTAGTAGGCAGATATACTGGACTCCAGTCTGTAGTGAGATTATTCGACATTCATTGCAGGTTTTGGTTCAGATGGATTTTCTAAGCAATTGCATAGTAGCTATATATGTAAGAAAATAGGTTGTATTTGTCAGTTTTCTCTTTAGCACTATGAACATATGGTTTATCAGTCATGTACTGATGTGATTCTGGTCTCATTTTCCTACTTCAGTGCTAAATTCTCCCATGGGTGATGTACTAGCACAGTGCTTTGTAGTCAGAGTGAAGGTGGCAGATTTTACATTCAGTCCAAACATGTTATACTTTCAACCTTTTTTGTTATTCCAACTGCTGACTTACTTGTAATAACAGTAGTAGCATGTGGTGTTTTTTACAGATAAGGTTTTCCAACAGATATGTTTTAAAAATACAAATCCTGCTCATGTTTGGGAAAAAAAAAAAAAAAAAAAGAAAAGAAAAAGTACTTATTTTACTTTTAGTGCCAAAATATACAGAAAGTTTGTATGCTAATATGGAAAAGTTGGAGCAAAACTGGCCCTAAAGCAATAAAACCATTTTTTTCCCCCTCAGATTTCTATTTTCATCCTCACTTGTAACTGTTAAAATTTTGTTATCTAAATTATCCTGCCCTTTCAACAGTCACTAAAAAAGACAAAGCCAGTCTCTTCTAACACTCCCCAGTAAACTGTGTGCTTAGACAACTGTTCTAAACATCACTGCTTAAAATGAAGGCATTTTGAAAAATCTTTTTTTTTTTTTTTTAATTAACAACTGGCAAACAATGTCTCTTCATGCAAAGTGAATGGAATACCAGTTTAACTGAGCCCTCTTCATTACTGTTCACCAAATTCTTAAATAATAGGAAGAAGAAAGAAGTGCTTCAGCAGATTCCTCTTCCCCACATCTGTGAATGTATAACTACAACATGTAAATTATGACAAATGTTCAGAAATATTTGGAGAACAGGGCCTATTGTTTGCTGAACCATTTGACAGAAGTAAGCTATTTTGCATATATCCTTTTTTCTTTATATTTAAAATGGCTTGTCTTTGATACTCCATGGAGATTATAATCTTGAATTTCAAACCCCTGCTTTTGGCCCCTTGCAGAAATATTCCCTTGCAGATCTTCCCTCTGTTCTGCTCAGTGCACAGAAATTATTCTTGCAAAAGCTATGACTGTCTTTGAGAGGTGTATGTGTACAGTTCAGTCATGGGACTGGAGACAATTCTTCATAAAGAAGTAAGTTGGACTGTTTTTTACATCTGGAGGACATCTGTGGCTCCTCTCTGGAGCATCTTGTCCCAGGGCTTCCAAGGAGACAAAACTGGGAAAGGCTGCTCCAGCTAGTCTGCCCTTTCCTAGGTAGAGAACTCCAGGCAAGTACCCATTTTGAAACTGTCAGGATGCTTATATATGTTTTAGATGCTCCTTTCGCTTCAGTAATTAAGTTCTCTCTACAGGTCCACAGATAATGTAATAGTGAGTTTAGGTTTCTGTACATTAAATCTGCAGGAGTACTAATGATATGAGTGTTAGTTTACAATGTCTTAAGCAAAGTAAAGCATAACCAGCCAGAATTTGAACTGAAACGTGTAAATGGCACTGAGTTGATGACAGAAATCAGTGTCTTAGGGGAAATGCAGCTGCAGTTTGCAGATGTGCAGTGGAAGAGCCCTCCCCCCAGTCAGCAGGAAACCTTTCGAGGAATGGATGCAAGGAATACATCCCCCCATCCTCCCCTTTGTCTACCATGAGTTAACTCTGACACACAGATAGGTGGCACTGTGTTCTTGGAGATATCAAACCAAAGTTTCATTTCCTATGGACATCCAATGGTGCATGACACTGTTTTCAAGGACAGAGGTGCTCTTCTAGTGATCTAGTCCTTAGATGTCACAGCTTTAATAATACATGCAGATAATCTCTTTAGTTTGGTGAAAATATTTTATTAATCTGGTCTGCATATTATGTCATATTCTTAGTTTATGAAAAGTGCCATATTTCACCTCATACCACTTCATTTCATCTGAAGAGGATACATTTGTGCAGAGGGAAGAGATCAGGTAAAGAGCACATCTACAACAGAAGGATCTTACCAAGTCTTGTTGATGTATGTACAGTCACATAATTACAATAATGGGCTTGTATCTGCTTGGTAATTACACTTTTCCTGCAAGCTGTTGGACTAAGGAAGACAAGACAGCAGAAAGAATAGAAACCATCTTAGAGATAAATGGCTAGACCCTCCACTGGTATTGACTCCTTTGGTACTTACTGCAATTAAGCTACAGTTTTCTGGTTCACAGCTTGTTAGACTTTCTGCAAAGACTGGGGTGCTAAGTGTGTTGAACACAATTAAGCCGAGCTACAAGGAGAAGAATGTTTTGGTTGATCTTACTCCCTAAAAAGTGTAAGTGAAATTTGTGTTTGATTCATTAATAGCAAGTGTTTATAATATTCTTTGAATATACTACTGATAATTACCTACATGCAGCTGGCATCTTCATGTTCCTTTCAAAGTGGTTTTTTCCTTTAGATAGACCTTTATAAAAGGAAGATTAATACTAATATTAAATGGAAGATGATATTTCAATTGCATTACAAAAATCTGTAGCAGTTCTTTTGGACTCCCTTCAGGGCTGAAGAGTGCACAAACAAATTCTAAGAAAATACGGGATTATTTTCATTTAGTGCAACATCTTATCATGGGACTATTCATGAAGGATATTCTAGGTGTCCTTTCAAGGAACTATTTACACTCAAAATAGCATTCTATTTTTATCTGTATTTATCCATTTTTATCTGATAGATAATCTAATGTCACAGGATTAGACAAGTAGGATGATTATTTATTTGCTCAATTAATTTTTAACAACTGTAGGTAATCTGAGCAAGTTCTTTCATAATATACAAATATCTGCTAAGGGCAAATTCCCTATATTTAGTCCCTAAAAGAGAAGACTCGGAACGGACTTCATGATTTTTAATTATCCACTTAGTGAAAAGTGCTGTAGAATTGTTTTCACTCTGTGGTTCAAGGACATCTGTACACTATTTCCAAGGGAGCCACAAAACCCAGGAAAAACACAGCTAGCTCTTCTAGGCTTAGATATTCTCTGCAGGGTTGTTAATCTCTACAGGAACGTTTTTAGAATTTAACAAATTGAGAGAGGTTGAAGGCCACCAACTAGCCATCTCATGGGCTAAGAGCTAAAGTCAGCCAACAGCAAATGAGAAATAAATTGTAAAGTTTCAGTTTGCTTGAAACAATAAGTGTAATTAACTGTTGGACTGCATTATACAATGCTGTGGCAAATTATTTCTATTTGATTTATATAATATTTCTAAAAGATGTGCTTTAGTTCACTGCAGCTTGCTGTTTTGCATGGGGAAAATTCCACAGCCTTTCCTGTGTAGGAGGCTGTATTACAAAAATAGTTTATTCTGGCCTTAAAAGCAATTAATCCATGTTCAGCTCATTTTTATCATGGTCTTTGAGCAAGTTGCATACCACTCCTGGGGTGTGGTAGAGAAGCAAATAAGATGATTTACTCCATTTCCAGAAGTCCAAGTTGGCACCTTCCTCCAGGCTCATGCTTCAGACTGTCTCCATTTGACCCATCTGTAAGTGTGAGCCAGGTTCCAGGGCTTTGGACTCAAAAGTGTCCAAACACAATTCTAGTGTTATAGCTATTTTTTTCATACATTTTTTCATAGACAGTGTTGTGCCCTTCTAAGTCTGATGATCCATCTGATGTTCTTGATGTGGCTGTGTATCTGTCTCAAGTCATCTCTGCATTGCACTGCACTTCATTTGGAGTTAGACTTATGAAATGCCAATAGTTTTGTTGGCACAATGCAGAAATATGAAATTAAGAATAATTAAAATGGCCAATTAAAAAGATATACATTTATTTCATTAAAATAAAATAAACAAACAAAACAAAACTGAAAACCCCAACTATTTGAAGACACTATAAATTAAGACGGCATGTGAAAAATCACAGTGAAAGATAACCTGATTATTTCACAGATAAAGCATGAAAAACTATTACAGGAAAGACTGTAAAACTCCTGTAAGTGTTCTTGGGGGTTTGTGACTGTGGCAAGGATCTTAAGGCAATGATATTTTAAAAATATCTGGTATGTTTACCACTAGCAAAATTAAGATTAATGGCATGTGTTTTGCATATGTCAAAAAAGGAAGTGACTAGTGTAAGGAAAATATAAATAGGCATGTTAATTATACAATTCACGTTTTAATCCTACATGGTGTTCTTAGGAAAAGAATTTACATATCTGGGAAAATATTTGGATTGTGGAGCATCACAAAGATTTTTTAGTTTCAGTAATTTGTCACACTTGTAAAACAGACAACTAATGAGCTAAAAGGCAGAAATATCTTCTTTTTCTGAGGTGACAGTAGTATCTGGGAAAATTAAAAAAAATCATGGCCCTCTCAAAATATAGAATTGAGGGGATGTGGCCAAGATCAAGTTAATCAAAACATGATCAAACACTCTCACTTCCAACATACTCTCAGGAAGCAGAATTAAAGTCAAAATAACATAAAACCAAAGCAAAGCTAAAAGCAGTAGCACAATCTAAAATAATGTAGGTTTTCTGGAAGTAAGCAATAAATATTATGAAAGCAGGGTGTCAGAAGACTGTGGTGCACTACCATTCAAGGAAATGAAAAATCAGTTTAGAAATTAACATACTGATAATTCTTACTTAATTAATTTTAAGGAGCAACTTAATGAAGAACTGGCAGCCGTTGATCAGAATTATACACATAGTAAGGGCTCCTCAGAACATACAGTTAAGAAACTCTAAGCCCATTTAGATAGATTTATTTTTAAAATATTGGTCCAGTTAATGATGATGTAAAATACTTGAAAAAGACAAAGGTAGAAGGCTGTCTCACTATGACTTAAGAGAATGAGATATACTTGTACACTACAGTGATGGAGAGTTGAGGTAAAAAAATATATAGTAATACTATTGTATGTGTTCCAGAAAAAGCTTATTTACAGGCACACATTTTAAGGTCAAGAGAGACCATCAAGGTCTGAGGAAGACATCTGTTTTTATCTTTTCTATAAAAAAACATGGATTTTCTGCCAGTAATTTCTGCCTTGAGCCTGGAATTTCTCTAGAGCAGCTCAGGTCATAAAAATTTTCCTTCTATTTTCTAGTACAGTAAATACAGAGAAATACAATAATGTGAACAGTGTCAGTCACTATTTTGTATTTGTGACTAATGTTATCTCCAAAGAAAGCAAGAGGTCCTGCTGCTGCTCTTGTTCACTCCAGAGCCACATTTTGTCCCCCTTGCTTTGCATTGCTCTGGCCTATGGCATTTTGATTAAAATAAGGCTGAGAGCTTTGGTTTCCATTAAAAATTTTCTGATAATTATTTACTTTGGACTCTAGGACTTGGGTTGCTTAATTAAGAGATAAAAAAATTATCAGCAATTATAAGAAAGTAACTTTTTAGACTTCGTTGTAGGATGTCATTAGAATTTAGGATGATGCTGTATATTGATATTAGGAGCTAATGTAGGATGCCAAACTAAAAAGTCTGTTCTGTGATTCTGTTTTTTCTCTTATTCCCCAGCCTCCACAATCGCTCTATCTCTAACTACTTTTTCCAACATTCAGGAGGGGAAATACTTAGATGTGTACCATTTTCATCCTGTACAAAGTTAAAAGTCCTATGCTTCCAATAATGCAGATTAATTACACTCTTTCCTATACTAGAAGTCCTTTTATTTTCTTTATTTACTTGAAAAATATTCTATTTTCCCCAATTTTTTTGCTGAAATTCCCACTGTGTTACAGGTTTAATATGTGTGGTGCACAGCTGGGGAATAAGTTTGCAAGTGTACAAGAATGAGTAGACTTGCATCAGCAGGTCACTACTGAAACCCACCCACAAGGGCTGGCAGCATAGATTGACTCTTAAGAAGTTGTATTGTTTTCCACTCAGTGAATGTGCCACTTACTAATGGTAGAGAAATGTTGAGAATAATTTGGTTTTTCTCAGATTTATAAGTCAAGTCAATTTTTTTGTTTGTCCGATTTATTATACATACTTGGATTGATAAAGTACTATTAATATTGCCCTCTGAGCAAGAAGTTAAAGTCGTAATAGTCTAAATGTTACTCATCTGATTGGAGTACCTCAATTTTATATGAGGGAACAAAATTAGATGTTATTTTTAGAATGTGGATATATGTAACTCACTTCAGTTTAACATGTAAGCATGTAACACCAAACTTTGTGCCAATATATTATCTGTCCCTCTAACAGTCTACCAAATAGCTGTTTCTGTAAAACAGAAGTGTTTCTATTTTAATACTTTCTATCTATTCTGTCCAAGGCAAATACTCAAATGGACAACATTAAATTAGTGATTATTACTCAATCTCCAAAATAAAATGTATTTGACATGATAGAAGTGTTTGGGGCATCTTTAAATATGTCATCAATGTCTCAAGTATCAGATACTTGACAAAATATCTAATATTTACTTCATTTTCTCCTTATAAGCTCCCTGGGAAAGAAAGTATTTTTTCATTGTTCCTTGCTTGTTTAGACAATAACACATATCAATCAGAAGTCATTCCAGAGACAGGGTTAGAGCACCAAGCTACAGCTAATCCTACAGCTGCTTCCTGTAAGGGCTTTTACTCACCCCCTGGTATCTCATATAGTTGTGGCCAGTTAGGTTCCCGCATGCTGAAATTGCCACAAAGAGCATGACACCTTTTTACTACCCATCCTACTATTTGCACAGTGACCTAGCAGCAATGAAGGGTGCTATTATGGTTTGCTTGTATCTTGTTTTGCTCTGAAAGGTTGAGGAGTCTCCATGTAAAAATACTGGCAAGGAATTTTTTTTATCATTTTTCTTTCTTTCCTCTTCATCTAACCTGAGAGGAATACTGCAAATCATTGCTGTGGAAAAGCTTTCCAAAGGAGGTCCATTCTGCATTTCACTCTGAAGCACAGCTCAGATAGGAACAAAGTTGTTGGAGTAGGAAATTTTCTTTGCCAGGGACAGTTACAGGGGATGTTCTGCTGTGATGTGGTAGAACTTCACTGTAGAGTCTGAGAAGTGCAACATCTCTGGAGAATCTTGATATCATGGTAGTCTGTGGGGTGAAATCCGGCCAATGTTACTACTGGTCTGTTGATTAAGAGGTTTAAGGCTTAGAATTAGGAACTGAAATTAGATCCAAGAGTGAGTGTGGATACATCAGAATATATACAGCCCTGGAGTAATGCATTCCTAACACTCAAACTAACCGTCATTTCTGTGGCTTTTGTTTTCTTCTGCAGTGAGAGTTAGAGACAGAGTAGGAATTACTGTAGGAAGCTCTCGGTCGGGGAGAAAAAGTTGCCTTTGGAACAAATACCACACTGAAAACTTTCCATCCTCAGCCTTTCATTAATTTATTCATATTCATATGTCATCTTAATATATTTAAACTCTGTAAAAAATTATGCTGCAAAAAGTTCTTCCCACGTGTAGTTTTTCCTTACGTGAGGTGCATACCTTTCAAATTATAAACTTCCTACTGGCCCTAGGAAAATCCTCACTGTATAAATAATTGAACTCATCTGCTGTGAACACAAGTATTCTTTCTCTAGCACTCTAAAATATATGCCTAAATACACATCTTGTACTTAGTGCTTTAAATAGTAATTACTCCCGTGAAGTCACTGGAAGCCCTTAAAAGGATTTGACAGTTTCCCCACAATGTTTCAATGTAGTAGCTGGGCTGTGCACTGCTACATCCACTGATAATTCAGCAGCTGAGGAACTCAGCAAAGCCTGCTCCAAACTTCTCAGCTGTTGACAGGCTTGACTTGCTGAGAACACTGGTTAAATATAGCACAAGCGAGCTGAGCTCAACAAAGTCATTGCTGTAACACTGTGTGAAGAGACCAGAAGAGGGGAAATACAATCTGAGAACTAAACTGCCAAAGCCTAACACCACCTAGCAACAGTAGAAAAAACTTTTAAACAAAAGTCTGGGTGAGACACAGACTGAGTATACCTCCTACTTCTTCTGCCTGGGATTCTGTGAGAAGTAGCTCCGGTCTTCTGTTCCCTACCCCATTTCCTTCATTACTTTGGCTGCTGATAGACCTAGAAAAGTGGGAAAAGTTTTTTCTCTTTGTGTTCTTCTGGGCTGGATCTGTCTACTACTCTGGCAGTGCTGTGGGACAAGCTACTGCGATCTTGTGGTGTAAAGGATATATTCTAGATCTGTGTTGCTGACAGGTAAGACTGAGCTAACCACCCCAATGTATTCTTTTTAAAATAAGTTATTTTCTTTTCTAGTGACTATTGGCTCTTTCCTTTTATCACCAATCTGCATAACTCAGAAATGTCGGTAGATGAAGGCTGGGATGAAAGTTTGTGGGTTTTTTTTTTTTTTTCTTTTTTACCCTTCACTGTAGAAAAACATTTCTTAAATAACTTTTGTGGTCCTTAGAATAAGCATAATCAAGTAGCTAGTAGTGTATAGATTTTTACAGGTATCTTGCTTATATCTGCTTACATACTGACAGAAGACAAAATAACATTTAAGAATAGAATACTTATCATCCCTTACCAGTGATAGTTTAGGAGCTATTAAAAACAGTGGCAGCCTGTGTGATAAGTAAAAGGAAATAGTCATTCAGTAACTGAATTAACTGAATACTTTCTGACCCAGTGCATCTGTACTTTTTGTCTTCCTACTAACTTCTAGCACACAGGCTAAAACACCTGATTTGGACACCTGGTGCTTTTCAAACTATTTTTGTGACAACTTCTCTTGGTTCTTCTTCTTGTACTTACTTACACAGAACAAATATTAATCTCTGCTCAATTGATTAGTTGTACAATGCAATCATCCTAAAGTCTGACCTTATGTTTACTGTACCCAAGTGTGCTTCAGATGAGTCATTATTGTTAAAAGTGCTTGTTTCTTTTATCAAAATAAATGAGAAAGCAATTCACTGACATTTTACCCTGACAGCAGAATAGAAGACCATTTGCTTGTTGGATATGCATATCCTATGGTCCCATAATGGTCTGGTAATTTAAGGGAGGAGTTGCTCAATATGATTTGCTGTGTCTAAACTGACAGAAGCCGTTTGATCAACTGAAGAATGAACACCTCCCCCAGACCCCATCTTTTAAACTAATTTTCTCCAAACAAAAGAAATCTAGTATGCATGAATTTATAAGATTTACTGATTATGAATTCATATGGAGTATGAATTCAGTTATGAAGGGAAAGATTTAAAGAATGCACTTAACCTGTGCAAAAACCCCGTTCACAGATTTATGTAGAGTTGTCTCAGATGAAAAATATTTGTCTTAAAGAAGGAATGGACTGAATGAGTCTATGTTAACTGACTGTGGTGCTTGACACTTAGTCTGTGGACTCTGGAACTGCCTCAGGAAGATGAGGAGGTCTTGTTTTAGCTAAATAATTCTAGTTTCATCCCTGCATACTACATAAATGACATCAATACCACATCTTAGCAGTTACATGCTTCCAGATTGGATGAAATTAAAATACTCTGAAGCAACTGTGACTTGGTGGCTAAGAATGTAACTGCCTGTGAAACAATAAGATAAATGAAGTATTAGGATAGAGGAAAATTCTTAAAAGTAAAAATAATAGATTCTAAATTTTACTTCATAGCAAGAAGCACACTACTTAAGCACTAAAAGGGAATACTTGAATACTTTTTGGTGGCCATGATTTAATGTGATAATCATTACTGTGGAACTACTACAGCACTATGGTATCCCAAATCTAAATCTCAAAAGGAAACTCTGGTATTACTTTTTAATATAGACATATCCTGAGAAAGTTGGGGTTTTATTAAAAAAGAAGCTGTACAGTGAGAACTAAAATTGAGACAATACGATTTGAACAGTTTTTGTAATCTTGATGTTAGAGTGAAAATGACTGTTTCTTCTTTTGACTGACGTAATTGGCAAATAATAAGCTGGAGAAATGTCAGATTTGACCTCCCAAATATATAGGGATGGCAAAATCTGGGAAAAAGCTATGCTAATTATTTACTGCCTTTTGGTTTTAGTTGTTGCTCAGCATAATGTATGGTTTTACAATTTTACTTTTCTTGCACAATGTACTTTTAACAAAGTTTTTAAAAGCAAAAGGCAGATTTATGATCCTAATAATTATCAAATGAAGAGACTTTTGAATAACCTGATAGCAACTTTCTACTCTAACACATGGAGATGTGGTTTTATATACATCTGTCTTCCTTTCCACTTCAAAATGGAGGAGGAGGCTAAAATTACTCTTCTCAACAGGTGTCAACAAAGAGGCTCTGGGATTTTCCAATCAAATGTGTGGAATATGTAATGTGGCTATTCAACAGATGGCTTCATATTTGAAGAATAGCCAATTCTAGTAATGACTACAGTGAAACCAAGCTCAATTTTATATCAAATGAAAAAGTAATTTAGGTTTTGGCAATATACTCTATTGTAGACATTTCCTTGGAAGACAACTGGACATAGAATACTAATTTATTTTCCCCATTATATATTATTTTTATTTTTTTTATGTTCCCATAATTCTGGAATGAATGGTGCCTTCCATGGTGCTAGAGACTGTGTATTCCTCTCAGTCTGAATCCAGACTCTGCCTGTGGCTCATTCTTTCACCTTCGTTACAGCAGTATTAAAATTTATGGCCTCTTTTAGCCGATCTAGCCACAGCTAAAGTCGTCATCTTAACTGAGTGTTTTGTCATCACCTCAGTCTTTCAATCTCTTTATAGAATGTCTGGTTCTTTTTAAGACCAAATTCAAAGACTTGAAATTCATCTTCAAAGGTTAGCACTGTTCTCTCCCTGCTTACATCTGCCCTGGTTTTCCCATACTATTCCTGCTCATATCTGGTAGGCTATTAACCTTTGGCTCTGGTGTTAACTGGTCCTTCCTGTGTGCTACTAGGGCTTTGGTAAGCTTGAAATTGACCTAATCACAGAAGAGTTTTCTATAGTGCCTCTCACTGTAACACCTGCTGCTAATGTCATGGAGAGACTAAACTTGTGTATTAACAGAGCTGTGCTGACCAAGGTAGGACAGCTGAAGATGTAGATGTGCTTCCTGGAAGCAGCTTGTGAAGTAAGCATAAATATATTGTGAAATCTCTACTTTTACTAGTATTCCATATTTTGTTCCTCTGGGTCGGAATTCCGCCATTTCCATACTAAAAGTTTTTTACTGATACAAGCATATCAGTATTTTTTCTGATACAAGTGTATCAGTAAAACTCCTGATATGAGATCTTTCTGCTGGCATAGATTCCACACATACCTAATTTAAGGCTTTTGGTAATCTCATGTAACTCTGTTGATGTGTCCCCAGGTATAAATTAAGAATGTGCCTCAGAGCTGTGCTGAGTCAGAAGCTAGGTTTATGCCACTGAATTCAGAGTGAGATTTCCTTTGGGTCTTAGTGTTGAATAATTAACAGATAAATTTCCAGTCCCTTCAAGAGCATTTAACAAAATGGATCATCTGTATTCCTGTCCAAATATTTTTTTTCCTGAGAGACATTTTACTTTTTCTTCAATTTCCTCCTTCTTCCCTTCCTTTCTCAAGTTCTTTCATTGCAGTTTGACATATTATTTTAATATATAAACTGAATTTAGGGGCAGGGGGTTTGTCCTTCTCCATGTCCAAATTGCCATTTGGATAAATAGAGCTACAGTATTTCTGAAGAAGACAGAAGAAACAAGGCAAAGGAGAAGGAACTCCATCCACTTCATCTATTCATAATTCCTGTTTCACCAAAAATATTTAGTATATAAAAACGCCAAGATAAGAATTGAAAGCTAGAAACATAAAATAGTGGAAGTGATAAAATACTGATAATCTGATGTACAGAAAAGCTTAAATATTTCTTTACAAGGAGCACAAACATAGTTTTCAGCTTTATCATCTTATACTGCTGCTTTTCATTTTTAGGCTTTTCTCTTTTAATTTCTCTCGGTGTTTTCTACTGAAAGTAGTTTCCTAATTATATATAGAATACTGGAAATTATTTGGGAATACAGGCTTTTCTGGATATTAGAGGATATTGGATAACTGAGGAAACAAATATTCCATCAAGAATTAAGATTTCTGAACCTCTTTCTCTCATTTGTACCAAGTTAGTGATACTAGAAGAATAAAGCATTTATAACACAGTTATGTAGTTATTCTCTGAGGTATTTTGGGGGTCTTATTAATGTTTACAAATATCTGAAGGGTGGGTGTCAGGTAGAAGGAGCCAGTCTCTTTTCAGTGGTGCCCTGGGATAGGATGAGAGGTAATGGTAGCAAGGTGAAACACAGAAGGTTCCACCTCAACATGAGGAAAAACTTCTTTACTGTGAGAGTGACAGAGCCTGGAACAGGCTGCCCAGAGAGGTTGTGGAGTCTCCTTCTCTAGAGACTTTCATAGACCCACCTGGATGTGTTGCTGTGTGGCCTGCCCTGGGTGTTCCTGCATTGGCAGCAGGGTTGGACTCGATGATCTCCAGAGGTCCTTTCCCACCCCTACCATTCTATGATCCTACTGGTGTCCAAAGGACAGGAAAAATTGTGCCTGTTTCCTCTTCAAAAGAGAGAGTGGGAATCTGTAATCATGTTGAAGATTGTGTGACATCTAATGTACTTGTGAAAATTGTGCTTTTCTGGATACATGATTAGATTTTTCCTTTTATTTTATATCTTTTTGTCTGCTCCTCTGGCTTCTGTAGATAATCTGCACATCTGTATTACTTTTTATTCTTACCATCATAGCAAAGTACATACTAATATCAATGCAAACTCAAAGCCTTCCTAAATTGGGACAGGTTTGTTGTTGGTTTGGGTTGGTTTTTTTTGATTGGTTGGTTTAGCTTTTTTGGTGGTGTTTTGGTTTGTTTGTTTTGTGGTTTGTTTGTTTGTTTTTCAAATTCAATGTGATGTTGCCATATCATTCTCATTCTGCTTTGGCTGGACCATATCTCTAAGTATTTTCCATAAGTAAAGCATGTAAATGCCATCTCTAAATGTAAGAGTTTACATAGATTGTTGTCTCTTCAAAGGTAGTTTACACACTTTGCAAATACAGAGAAAGAGATAATTCCTACAATTAAAAGCATATATACTAAAAGCCCAATTGCATTTTGTTTTAAATTCATTCTGCTATAGCTACACAGCTGTTAAAACACATGATTTATCCTGGGCTGTTTAGTGAGTAGTGTTTTAATACAATGAAAAATCATTAGTTATTGCCTCCCACACCACCCTCCCCCAGTTAATAAAAAAAAATGTTATATGTGGTATTATAGAACAGAGAAGAAAATGAAGAATTCCAACATGCAGTTCCTTAATATTGCAGCTCTATGAGAGCTGAAAATTAATCAGAAATGTGTGTACGTATGTGTACGTGTGTGTGCCTTTCATAAGAAAAGAAATGTTTTTTGGCATTACAGAACACATTGCTGAAGGAGTGGGACAAACACATCCAAAGTACAGGGAAATAGGCTGGAGCTTGTACTTTTTCCCTTAAATGGGCAACCCGTCTAGTTGCTGTTAGCTGACACAAGCAAAGGGGTGTGTGAATCTAAAAGATTGCTGTACAGTGTCCAAATATATTTCATTTAAACATTGATAAAATGGCAATAAAAATCTTAATTATCTATGATGTGGCCAGACTCATTCAGATAGAAACCAGGGGGGGTCAGAACAAGAACAAAAAGCTTTATGAATTTGCATTGAATTTTTCAGTTTGATTTATATACTTTAAGAGCTCTTTAATACAGTAAGGGTTGCTTTCTTTGCTTTTCCTTTTTGGGGAAATGGTGTCAAAGAGTATAATGTTTTGTGATTTATGATCTTCAAAAGTTTATTTCAGTGCATATGTAAATGGAATCTAAATCCATTTTCTATCTGAAATCTGCAGTATTTAGAGGCTTCTAGGTTTGAATGGGGGGAGGTATCTAACTAACTAGTGTGTTATGGCTGTGGATAGCAAAAGCTACAGCTTCACTAACAAAATTAAAAAAGAGAGAAAAATGTGTTCTACTCTAATAACAGAAAAAGATTGTTTTAGAAACTGATTTTAAGGCTGTTTCTGTTAAAAAACAAAACAAAACAAAACAAAAGTAATTGAAAATTAAACGTCGTGTGTCCTTGATACAAGAATTTGCATTAGAATTTATCAGGCTGCTTGCATTTTCCAGAAAATACAAAGCAAATGAATGCAACAGAAACCAGGAGACTGTAAATCAGTGTAATCGAATTGCTGCCAACTTGCCTTGTTTATCTAAGAGATCTCTGTGAAAATAAGGTCTTTCCCACACATGCATGAGTCATAGGATGTAATAGGGCTAAGCAGACTCGCTTCAGCTTTCTAATGCTCACATATCTAAACTAACCTGTATTAGTGTCTGTTCCTGTAACTAAATGAGCTCTAGCTTGACAACAGGAAGGGAGAATTGGTGGTGAGTTCATGGTGCTATTTCAGTGCAATAACTTGAATGCTAAGGAAACGATGCAATTTCCATTTATTGGGAAAACTGCAGTTACTGTGACAACAAATACACACGAAGAAAAAACATATACGATTTATCCTCGAGGTCAAATTTGTGCATGTAATAGGATATTCATAAAACCTCAGACTATCTATTGATGTGACTCAAAGACCTTTGAAATGTATAATCCAGACTACTGAAAAAATATCCCTTTAAAACCATAAGCAAGGATGTAAAAGAAAGGGTGGCAAAGCACATGTGGTTTACCATACTGGTTCAGTGTTAGGCTGACTACAATATCAAACAAAACAAAGCAAAGAAACAAAAACAAACAAACAAAACTCCCCACAATCAAACAAAACCACCAAAAAACCCACAAAAAAACACACACAAAAAAACACCCCAAAGCATATGTTTCTCATGCTAAAGCTATTCAATTCCTGTGTCTGTCATTCATACTTATCTCCAAAATGTCACTTGTCCCACAACCTGTCATCACAAAACCTCTTGGATCTAACTTCTAAGGTAAAGGTTACAGTAATTCTACAGTCTCTCATCTCCCCTTTTTATTAATCTACAAGAACAAAAAGAAACTTGAATTATTTTCCAGTAGATAAGAATTTCAATTCCTCAATCTGATAACATTCTTCAGAGAAAAATAAACATTCTGATTTTTGATTCTGGTCAGGTGACAAAAGGAAGGGAACAATGTCATGCTAAATGTCCTCAAGCACATCAAACATAGTGCAAAACAAGATGTCCCTTCTGCATGGAGGACACACATGGCAACAGAGCTCCTGAGTGTCGGAGGAACCATATGTTACAAGGCAGCTGGCTATGGAAACCACTGCTGCTTTGAGTGGCAGGAGCCAGAAGCTAGAATCCAAAACACAAAAGGCATCACACTGGAAAGAGTAAAAGGTAGGGTCAGAGTAGCATGGCCTGTGAATAAGAGGTGCCACTTACAGAGTTACAGAGACAGAATTTAAGTGGAAGGAACTGACAGAATTCATCTAGTCTCACTCTAAAAGGGACTAATTCCAGAGTCCAATCTGGTTGCTCAGGGCTTTGACTGTTTTCAGTTATCTTGAGGGTTTTTTTAACTTTTTGTTATTATATTAAGGTCTTGCATCTTATTCGGATCACAAAGTTTTGAACATGGCTTGCTGAGGAATATTTTGCCAGTGATGATAATCTCTGATTCCATACACTGAAGAAAAGGTGGTTGGAGAGATAGTTGATAGTAACATAAATCACAGGCCTTTGGCACTTGAAAAATTGCAAAAGCAGTAATATTTGTATGGTGGTTTTTGTTGCTTGACATATCCCAAAATAAGCATAAGAACCAAAAATCTTGTATGTACGTTTCTATCCTAGTTTACTCCAGCTTTTAGAATTCACATCCTCTTCCTCCATGCCACGTTCTGTTTGAAAGACAAATGGTTAGAATTAGGATGCTAATAAGGTGCCATTTCTCTGAAAAAGAATTCTGAACAAAAAAGGTTAAGTGTAGTCTATCTTTATTTTTCCAGGTATTCCAGTAAGCTGAAAGCTATTATTGAGATTGTAAGGAATGAGAAAATAAGGAAAGAAAACAAGAGATGCTGCTTTTGAGGAAGGAAATCCTGGAGACTGCTTCCACTGCTGAGTTCACTTTTCTTAATGAACATCTCTTTCCAATTGTAACCTAATAAGGAACAGAGCATGGTGCACATATGGCAAACAGGATTTCTAGATGGACTTCTGTTTAACCTGACACTAGCTTAGGCTTTTCTGGTTTAGAAAAGCCCTTGGTTGTGGAAGCATCTAAACTGATCTGGTGGTGATTACTGTGGCATGAAGCAGTGGCCTTGTGGGACTCAAAGGGACGTGGCAGACAGTCTTTCCATGTAGGATTTCTCATACCTATCAAGACTGCCCCCTGAAGGTAGACATTCTTCTCTTTAGATGAAGCAGCAAGTAATGTTCCTAAAACCAAAATTTTGCCATCATTAGTAAAGATGAATGAAAAAAGGCTAGGGAATTCTCACAGCTAGTGGAGTGCAGAGGTCTCAGATGCCATCATACTTGTCTAGAGCAAACTCAGTACTTGCTGCAGAGAGGAATTTCTGAGGCTCATATAGCTTACACATACACAAGTCACAAAAATTACCCTTGTAGCTTTTTAAACAAAAATAAAAGCTACCATATACATTTGGGGTTAAATTAGTGAGAAAGTTAGTGATATCTAGGAATAAGGCATTATGATCCGACAGGCGCCAGAACAGGCTAGAACAGACTAGAAGTGCCTTTAGTATAGGGCTAGGAGGCTTAGTGTTTTAAAGCTAGTGGCCTCTAATCTAAACCATGGGTAACCAGATGACAGCATCTTTAACTACCCTGCCTTGAATATATATGGGCAGTGGTTTAGAAAGCAGCTTATGGTTTGGAGAAAAAAAAAATAACTAAACTGATTTTCTCTGCTTTCAGAGAACATGTTCTCGGATCTTGAATTATCTTAGACAGCTTTTTATTAGAATGATGGAGTGGGTACAGTGTACCTTTGATACAGAATTTGATTTATATTTAAATGGAAATTCACAGCAGGATTGCTGTGGTACTTGAGAGCCCAGGAAAACCTGTTCAGAGCCCTCTCTGTGACAGTGATACAGCTGCCTGACTCCAGAAAACAAATCCCCTGCAGTCATACTAGTTTCTAGCCCCTGTTCAGTATCACTACCTGCCATACAATCTACATCACCATGGGCCTCTGAGAACTAATGAAGTGCTAGAAAAATATGTGATGTTAGCTATAGACTTTGTAATGAGTTTATTGTTAGGTTAAGTAGCACAAAGGAAACACAGAAAAATATCAGAAAAAAACTGAATAATATCTGTAAGGGTTCACTGAATACCCTAAATGTAACAGAACAGTTTGTAGCAGTTTGTTAAGGAATAAGTAGAGTGCAATTCTACAGGCTACTGCTCTCAACTCAAAAAATCCCTCCATGCAGTGAGAATCTAAAAATAAGTCACACTAGGAGGGCCAATTTATATACCTCCATCATTAGCTGTATAAACAAAGACTAAATCACACTGCAGGAAATAGGCTGTAAAGAGTGACAGGACATCTGATAGATTGTTAATTAATCAGAAACACTTTGCTAAATTCAGATTCCCTCTCAAAAATATTCAGGCCATGTTTGAATTTTGTTGTTTATCCTTTTCAAATAATATTACGCTAAAATGTGGTGTGCTAGGTACGATACCAGAGGAGAGGAAGGCTGATTAAATGACTGGCTTTTTCACATCAGCAGCTCCTTGTATGACTCTCAGCATGTTATTTACTTATACAGTTTTAATAACACCTGGGGTATTACAAACATAAATATAGTAGTGACTTTGACACCCTGAGATGTTGCAGTATTGAACATCATGTCAACAGCTTTGAATAAGGAGACTTAAATAGCCCTCCTTGGAAACCAGATTCTGCTGGGAGAAGTAAGAATAGAAATTGAATTAGTCTGAATGACAACAATATGTATTTTTAGAGGAGCTCCTCAGAAGGAAACATAGCTGTGCCCTGAGTTGCAGGTAGCAAGAAATCAGACATACTGGTAAAGCACAGCAGAACAAAGAAAGAGGAGGACCAGGGATGCAATCAGGAAGCTACAAGAACAAAACTACATCAAAATAGAAACAAAACTATTGTCAATACTAAGATATTTCAGGAAAAAACAAAACCATTCCCTCAGGTTCAGTTGTACCAGAAGTAATTCATAGGGCAAAGATGGTGCTGTCAGTTCATGAACTTGTTATTTTGGGAGTGCTCAGGACAGGCTGTCTGGTACAAGAAGGATCCTGCTGGGGAAAGAAAACAACTTGGAGGAAAAAGGACCTTTGAGGGAAGGGTGAACATGTAGTGACTGCCCAAACTAACTGGTGGTGGGGCAGCCTCAGAGCCACTGTGGGGCTGGGAGGAGGCCACATGAACCTCACATGCTGGCTGGGGGAAGAGAGAGCACCTGGAAAACACAAATGTCCTGTGGTGCTGCCTGTCTCCTCAAGTAAGTAGTTCAGCAAGAAGCCTGGGTCTCCGGTCCTGCCAGCTTTCTTAAAGTAGTGGCAGCAGCTCAGGTGACTTTCTTGGCAACAGGGATTTTTGAGAAGGACTTGCTCTAGGGGTTAGGTTGCCATTACATGACTTTCAGCTTTAATTAAAAACAAAGAAAATTAGAAAAAAACAATCCTGATGGCTTCAAGAGAGTTGAAGTCTATGAGGTCTGAAACCATGGTGTATTGCTTTAAAATCTCCTGAAACACAGCTTTGGAGGATTATCTCAAGATTTTGTATGTGTGCAGTTGGCAATACCAGTAGACAGAAGAGTCGGTGAGTTCCAAGAGCAGGGTAGAGTCCCACACACATGTATGTGCCATGACACAGAATAGGCAAGCCAAGGTTTGAGCCACAGCTGCTGAAACAATGTTAATAGCAACACAGGTCTTTCACAGCATGCCCTGACATGGCATAATGGCACTGGCAACTGTGACAGTGAGCCCAAAGCTAATCTAGGTCAAAGTAGGAGGTCTGGAAATTATTTCTTAGTTTACTTGAGAGCCTTTCCAGAGGGAAAAAAATAGTAGGGTCATAAATGACCCTTCCTTGGATTTCAAGAAAGGGAAATCAGATCTTTATAGCGAGAGCTTCCCCTAATAGACAGTATGAAATGTGAAAATCCAAGCAGTCATCCATGTACCTGGATGTACCAGCACAGGCTGCATAGGAAGAAAATTGCTCTGCACATCCTACTGGGTTGGGAGAGGCAGTGAAAGCTGTAGCTCTCCCTTGAGGCACAATGCACATAAGGGCTATGGGAAGATAAGGCAAACACACCTGCCAAAAAAGGGTAGGGGAGAGTGAAAAGTAGTCTTCTGGAGTGGTTATGTTAAGCTGCAAGAAAGGGGAGTGGAAAGGGAAAGAAACCCATGACAATCTTCTACATGATCCCAACAGTCTTTATAAAACCAGTTAATTTCACTCAAAAAATAGGGGCCCACAGTAACAACATTTTGAAGGTTCAAAAAATGTTCAGGAGTTCCATAGGCACCATAGTGCTGTACTGAAATGTAGCAGCATTTCAGCAAACAATTTAGCATCATGGAGAGTGCAGCTTCTTCTCATGTGTACAATGGTAACACCCGTGGTCTTACAAAAAAGTCATACCAATCTTTAGCAGCCTATGAGTTCAAAAAGTTTGTTTGAAGTCTCACAGTAAATTGTAGCATAGTGGGTTGTTTTTTGGTTTTGGTGATATTTTTGTGGGTTGTTGGTTTCTTTTTTTTGTGAGTGTTGGTTTTGGTTGGTTGGTTTTGGTTGTGGGTCTTCTTGTGTGTGGGAGGGTTTGGTTTTGGGTTTTGTTTTTTGTAGTTTTGGTTTTTGGTTTTGTTTTGGTTTGGTTTTTAATTTAGTGTTTAGTTGGTTTTTTTCGGGTTTTTTGTGTGTGCGTGTGGTTTTTTAAATTTTAATTTATTTTATCTTTTGGTAATGAAAGAACAAAGTTAAACCCTCAGAGTTTGGGGCCTACTGTCTCAAGGCTGAACCTAATATCTAATCTCTCAGCTTTCCTGGACAGCCTACTTCATTCTTGTTTTCCTAGTGTGAAAACAAGGGACACTGAGAAACAGACAGCTAGTAACTTCATTTCAGGGTGATCATTTGATTGCTTCTTGATTTGGGCGGCTTGGGATGCTTAAAAAGAACTCAGTGTATATCCCCCAGAAGATACAGATACATCACATCTCTGATGTGTCTAAGCTCCCTTGGCCTCTGTCCAGGAACATCCAGATTTCCTGACTCATGGCAATGTACCCTGTCTGGTTGTACTTCATTAGAAGCAGCTCAAAAATCAGAACAGTACTCTGCTGTTGCATAAGTTTTTCCAAGCAGTAAACAATACCACCCCACCACAAGCTTTATTACATTTATCTTGGAATTCAAGATCCAGATGAGACTGCTGCCTATTATTTTCTTTAATGGCAATCCAAAAAGAAAGATGTTATTCTTTAATAAATATTTTCAGGACAGCTATGTATCTTATTAATTAAATGTTCTGAAAGGGAAGGGTAAATGCTACATAATCTGTAATAAGCAAGTAATTTTTCTTCCAGCTGAGAGAAATGGTTGATTTTTTTATTGTCATATCAATTTTATTATTACATCACTACTTATACACTAAAATGGTGAGGGTAAATGTAAAGCTGCAGAAGCTGAAAATAATTAGTAGGAAAAATTACATTTCATATGAGTAGTAACATACCTTTCAGTAAGTCCTGTTCTGAATAGCTCTTCTTTACTTGCATCTCAAGCATTTGTTTAAAACATTTTAAAAGCAGAAGCATTATCAACTGGCTCAAAGCAAATTGGAAAATAAACAGTCCATGACTGTTACTGAGGTTCATTAAAAGAAAACTCTGACTCTAAAATCTATTTGGAGCTACGACTGCTCCACTCCCCTGCTTGTGGCATGATGCAGCTGCTCTTTCTTTAATATTTTTGCTGACAGCTACAGCTGACAGATAACATTTCAGTTCACCCCAACATCAACCCTATCTCAAGGCTCCCATAGCCTGAAAATGCTGCCTTCCTCGTAGCTTTACCTGCATCACAGTGCAACTCTGTAACTCTGCAGTTATTCATACTGGCCACTTGTAATGCCGTAGCAGAAATAGGGCTGCAGTCGGGTCATGTGGTGGGGGGTGTGCATCAGCCATCCCACGGCTGCCAATGGCACAGCAACAGCTCCTCTCCTTTCGTCTCCCTCTCCCATGTTCTATGAAAAGCAGCATCTGAATCTAGGCATAAAAGTGATACTACATATATAGCTATGCAATATGATGATTGGTATCTTATATTTTACATTAATGGTCACTTTATATCTTTGGTTTAGTTATATTTTTTATTATGGTCAATGTAAAAAACGTTGCATCCATCTTAATGTATAATCCTCTACCAAACAGGCTTTGATTTCTTGGTTCATAAAATTTTGCATGTAATAATCTATCACTCAGTAATACTGTGATGATTGACTCACAAAAGGAACTTTTCAGAAATGCAGCACTGTTTTCCTGACAGACAGAAAACAAGAACATTTACAGAGCCCCCAGTTCTGCCCCTGAACTTCCGAAGCTGTAAGAGAGAGAAGAAGGTGGAGAGTAGGTTTCAGAAGTAGCTGGCATATGAGAGACCCAAAGAGAAAAATGTGGAGGAGACATTGCTCAGTTCATCATTTGAAGGAATTCCCAGTAAAATTAGTTATGGTTAAGACTGTACATTTATCTAAACCTTTTTGACCGATAGCTGAATCTAAAAAGTAAAAGAAAATAAGTGCTCTGATATGTTTGGGTTTGTTTTTGTTTTGTTTTGTTTTTTCCAGGATTTACAGTGAGGCACATTAGTTTTTGTTTGGATTAAGTATTTTACTGGACTGCAAAATACTGTTTTTATTATGGGGCTTTTACAGCAAAATTTAAAGAATAGGAAGACAAGTGGGAGTTTGGAACCATGAAAAACAACCAACCAACCCAGAAAGGAAAAGCTTTGAAAACTTTATTCCTACAATATATGAATTAGAACACAATCTTCCACCTTCCACAGGAAAATACTTTAAATACAAGGTATTCTGAGAGGACTACTTCACTCTTTGCAGAGAAGGAAAAAAAAAAAGTCTACTTTGTGTGAAATACTTAAATATTCACCACAGCAACAGCTGTGAAGAGTTGGGAAGACCCGAAACTACATTCACAGTCATAGAGTTGTTCTTACTTACTCCCTGTGACCTAAAATTCTCTCATTTTTATAGAAATACCCATTTTTAATCAGGTAGACAATATGAACAACAATTTCTTTCTGCATAGTAAGAACTTAAAAACATTACTGGGCTTTGACAGGGAATTGGGACACATGGAAAAGGAGTTCAGATAAACCATTTTCTCATAATTTTTCTGCTTCACTCTCATAGTACCTCTGACTTCTTATGATGATAGTGTGGGAAAAAAACCCAAAACAGAAATAGCAAAAGAAACTGCTTCTTCAGTTTGTACATTCCATTTTCTTTGGTTTTGGGCTTTTTATTATTATTATTTTTTATTTTTGTTTGGGTTTTTTTTGTGTGTGTTTTTGTTTTGTTTTGTGTTTTTTTTTGTTTTGATGTTTTGTTTTATTTTTGTTTTGTTTTTGTTTCTCTGAAACTTTATACTGAATTTGACCCGAATGTGCCTCAGAGTACTCAAACCTGCTTTTAGGCAGGATGAATTGTTTAATAGAAGAGATAGTCCAGCATAATTTCACATGCAGACTCTAATGAGACTGTTCTGCTTCCATTTCCCCTGAAGTGGGAATCTCCAAGGGGCAAAGTCTTGACACCAGGACAGATGCAGAACCCTACCAGGAGGGTTCAAGTAAGAAAAAAACATCTTTGAGCCTTTAGAGAGAGTATGCAGGTGTCCCAGCCCTTCTCTAGGCCATGGGAACAGATTTATTGATAAAGAATATTGGTATTAACTTCATATTCCCATTTCTATTGAAAGAACCTAAACAAGCACAAAGCCATCACTGAAAAAAAAAATCTACCTGTACAAATAAACAATATGGTGTCACTATACTGTGAAGAAAGTAAAAACCTAGGTTTTCTGTGAGTCCAGTGATGATACTAGATTATGTAACCTTTGACAGTTTAAGAAATACCTAGTTTAGGTAGTGGTATATTTTAATTTCATTTTATTTTTAATTCTGTGGTACAACTTTCCTTCTATAGGCTTCACAGGAATAGCAAAAACTTTACAATTCTGTCATGCAGTTCAATGGGATCATCTGGATTCTAACTCTGAGGAGTAGCATTTCATCTGTGTAACCCCTAAAATCAAAACAGCTTGTATTAAAACTCCATTGTAGTTAATAGGTCAAAATTCCCAAGGTCAGTGCAGA
Organism: Megaceryle torquata; assembly: GCA_024611175.1. Classification (NCBI taxonomy): domain Eukaryota; kingdom Metazoa; phylum Chordata; class Aves; order Coraciiformes; family Cerylidae; genus Megaceryle; species Megaceryle torquata. The sequence goes on along the minus strand of JANIJG010013372.1, from coordinate 35,910 downwards.
AAACTCTGGCAGAGTGTCAGGTAGGTTTGTCTTTAAAATGCTGTCATAGAGCACTGCAAGCAGGAAAACATAAATTGAGATGTTATGTTATTTTTATATATTTTCAGAGTGCTGCCAAAATAGGTCATTTGCAGGTCAAATAAAGGAAAAATCAGCAAGTTTGGTTGAAACCACTCTAAGGAATATTTAGAAATTTCTTAGGGTATCTTTGAGAATGCACAGTTAATGTCAGCTCACTGTTTATAACCGTCCCCTTTTTTCATGTACTCTCCAAGGAACCATGTAATCTACTGAGAATAAGATAGTGACAGTCAGAGCAGACACTGCTTCTGATGTTTCAGTTACAACCCAAAATGTATTAATTTATTTAATAAAACTTCTGGTTTTATTTTTAGCATCTTTAAAAATGCTTCTTTTTGAACGCAGAAGGGAGGGAAAGGGTTTGTTGATAAGTGGTCTCATCAACAGGTACATTATGAGTCTCATCTGTTTAATTCTAGAAAGAGAACTAGTTGACCTAAGTCAACTGCTTCAGTAGCTTTCTCTTAAATGGCTTTTTGTGAATCTTTCCTTAAAGTCATGAGAAAACTTGGAAAAATCAAGATGTTCAATCCAGATACTTTTTGAGCCTGACACAGATTTCTCTAATCTGGAAAATAATCTGAAACTCTGTTAAGAGAGGCATTTGAAGGAGTTCTATTAGTCTCAAGTTTTGTCATCATGTTGGCAAAATACAGCTAATAAACTGGGAATTGGCAAGAGATGAGAATGGGAAGTATAAATGTGAGCAGATATTAAAAGTTGTATTAAAAGCCAGGTATGTCAATTGACTTACAAATGCAATGTTAAACTGGGATGTAGAAGAGAAGACGTATTACAGAGTAAGCTGATAACAAGACCCCTATCTTAGTTTGCCTGACATTTTTCATTAAAAAATCTAGTCTTGTATGAAGCCCAGTTGTTTACAGCTTTGCCAAACTTTAGTTGTTCAGAATGTCTGGCTGAGTCTGAATTGGTTTTGGAAGTTTCAGCTAGAATTCTTCAAGCATTTCCAAGAATAAGATGAGAGAAAATTGTTGTTTGCCCATGTGAAAACAAACCCATAACCATTTTGCTGAAGAGCTTTAATGTCTCCATGTTCCAGGGTGATCTACCGAAATTCAGCCAGGAAACTGTTCTGTAGCAATAAATTGACTTTTGCCATCCCTGTGAAAATCATACCAGGCTAAGAAACACTGAAAAAAAGTATTTCACTGAGGATACCTGATAGAAATTTGTAGCTATCTTCTCAGAATAACCCACATATGCTGATGCTGTCCCCGTTCCTCACATCTCACCTGTTGCAGCTGGCTTATGCACATGCTGTTTCCAGAGAGCACCTCTGTCTCGGTGCTACAGGGTTAAGCAATAATCTTCCCACAGTTACTTCGCTATCTGATGCTACAGCACTACAGCACAAAAAAAAGTTTAAGGCTCTTGTTTTTTCTGTTTCAACAGTCCTTCCTCAGCAGAGCCTGTGCCACAGTGGGAAAAAATGTTTGGATATCATGATCACTTCTAAGGAGAGACAATGGGAAGTAATAGCACTGTGACAAGCCCTTGTATGAAACCTTTCTACATGTCAGTCAGGATCTCTTTGCCAGTGATAGGTATTGTCCACCACCTTTGCTGTGGGATGGCAATGCTATCTTGGGAAGGCAGAGGATAATCAACAATCATGCTGTACCAGTGCATGGTTTACACTTTGCCAGTAAATATGCTTTTATTAGGAATTTATCTGAATCTTAAGCTGACTCATTTGGAGTCAGAGCTATCTCAGTTCATGCCTCTCTGTGGTCTGAGATTTGTGTCATTGCTCTGTTTGGCATTCACCATTGCCTGCCATGCAAGCTGGACTTCTCGCTGGGTCCCAGTGTCCACCTTGACTAACCTTCCAGCTGTGGGCTTTGGAAGTGATCATGTCTGATTTCCTCTAACAGCTGCGACAGGGCAGATTCCAACCTCACTGACCTGCATGGCACTGTAGTTCCCTGCAAAGCTGTTTTATTAGTTCTTCCCTTTGGATTTGGGCACAGGGCAGACTCCTGAGGCAATTTGCTCAGCCTGCTTTACTTTTGTAGAAGCAGCTATGGCATCTGCTATTCCTATATTTGTACTATACTCACTGTTTCTCTTCTCTCTGCTGCTCTCCCCCTCAGGAATTCATTCCATCTAACTGTGCCATCTGTTTGAGTACTTCTCATTTGCTTGCCCTCCTCCCAGAACTCAGGGCTTTGCAGTTTTGCTGTGGTTTTGTACAGCAACAATATGTATTTCCACTTCTCACAATTTTATCCTTGTTTGAAAGTAATGTGGTAATGGCTAAACAGAAACCATTAAGAATTTATGGGTGACAGTTTGGCTATGTCTGTTTTCAGGAATTTAGATGATGTCAATGCTGGTTCTCTGATCTTCAGTCCAGTTGTCACTGGATTGAATAATGTTTAATAATGTAGGTCATACTCACATTATTAAACTTCCTTAGCCTTCAAAACGGGTTGGCTAGGTCCAGGCTACCAACCCCTAGCTAAGCTGGTCCCCAACTGAGGCTAATTCCTGAACCATTCAAGGAAGACCACTGGTTACTCTGTGACAAAATTTTGACCAAGCCTGACACTGTTTAATATACAAGTTTAGGCATAATCCTTGTGTCATACTCATCTGAACACATCAAATGCCTGAGATCATCTGAGCAATCACATAAAACCCTTTCTGCGTTATAAAGATATATTTTATTATTATTGAATCAGACTTCTTTAAGATCACAGATAAAATGACTGCTTTCTGATAATATTTTCAACTTCAAGCACTGGAAGATTGTAGCATTTGAAAAATAATTTGTGACATAATTTTATACTGATTTTTTTTAGTTAGTTCTTTAGGCAATATTTTAGTATCTCCTCTGTGTGCACCTTTGTTTGCTTTTTACTGTTTTATTTCAAATGTCCATTTCCTTGTTCTTTCATTACATGAGTAAGAAAAAAATAATCCGGACAATTTTAATAAAGCTCGGGGACCAATGTTTCCACCTGAACTATTGTAATTAATGAGCACAGCAGATGATACTTTGGTCAGATGAGTCAAACCTAATAACAGTCCATTGAGTCTTCTTAGTTCCTCATGGGCAAACAGTGCTTAGAGCTATAGGCACAATTGTGCACAGGATTTCACAGGACTATCTCCTTTTCAAAAGGAAACACTTAAGCAAGGAAAAAAAAGCCAGCAAAAAAAAAAAAAAGCTTATTTTAACCATTTGTGGTTTTGGAGGATTGTCTTTTATTGAACAGCAGTTCAATGAGTGACATAAAAAACTCATACAGGGAATTATAGACTCTGTCAGAGAAGAGAATAATAATTTTTTGATGCATCAGCAGCTAAACTGTAAACAGCCAACAAACCAAACAGAAAGTCAAATAACCACTTTGAACACTTGGCTTCAGCAGAATGGAGTACACAACTTTGATGTAGTGGGAACATCAGGCTATGTAAGGCTTTCTGTGCTGTTCCATGCAGAAGTAGAGCACTGGGGTTTGCAGCAGCAGCTCATACAGACTTGACGCCAGCTGAATCCCTTGGTCTTCCTCTGCTGTGGAAGAACAGTGGCAGAGCCTTAGAGCCTTAGAGCCCCAGGAATTGTTCCTTCTGTTAGTGAATCAGAACTTCAGAGGGAATTCCATCTTGAAGTGATAGGTTGAAGTAAATAAAGACCACGCATCTTCTTGAATAAGTTTCCAATGCCCCATGTACAATGCATGTTTTGTTAAAATTAGAAATTAATATATCACAATTTTAAAGCAAACCAAAAGGATTTTTATCTTCCAACATCCCTCTTCAAATCCTTCTCCAAGAGGTGATGAAATCATCTGACATAAAGCAGAGCAGACGCTGCATTCTTTACAGAGCTTTGAGTGATGCATATTTTACCAACTCATCCATGAGAAAGGGATTCTTGAACAAAATGACTAAGTGAAAGAAGAGATAATTTTCAAAATATGCTTATGTGACATTCACCACGAATTTTAGTTGTGACACGCACCACAAATTTTGCTAATGATACCAGACTACTCTGCAATTAAGAATCAATTCAATACACTTTTAAATTGTAGCTCTGAAAACGTATCTTTCAGTTTCCAGTATTTCTATCTTAAATAGTCTTTCTGGCTTAACAAAAATTTGGATACAGATTGTTTAAAAACTTACAACTCCAACACTAATTCAGATGAAAAGTTTCTGAGGAACAACTGTGATATCAATAAACATAAATCTCTAAATACATGTAAGATTAAGATCCTTGTTCAATATATTCACTTTTAACTTTAGGTGCTCAAGGCATTACTAAAACCTTAAAAATATTACTGAAAAGAGGGCTGTGACATCTGAGCCATGGCATGAATCTCATTCACATGCCAAGTGACAAACAGCATACTCTGCCCTTCTTGGAAGAGTTGATTTTGGATTTAATTTAAGGGTGAGGCAAGTGCTTTTGAGATAACATTTTGTAGTTCCCTGCTGCTCTGTTCTTATTTGCAGGCCTATTAAATACTGTTTTGCAAGAACAGCTTTCTCATTTGAACTACTCAGTAATGACAACAAATTTTTGTTGTATAAGACTAAAACAAGCCAGTTCCAGAACACCAGCTGAGAGATTTTATGATTTTTGTGAATTTCAGACAGATAGCTTGTGTTGTTGCAGGGTATGAATTACAGTTTTTCTTCTAAAAATAGAAATCTTTTGCATTTGGACAATAAAGGAAACATAACATCTACATTGAAAACAGTTCAATAAAAGCATCCTTGGTGATATAACAATATGTTTCTGGTGGCAGAACTACAGTGGGATAAAGAAGTCTGCTTTCCAGGACCCCAAGCTATAGTAATTTAAAGTAGCTGAGCATCAAGTCCTCCAGGTTTAGCTCCATGTCCTGATATAAGCAATCAGATGAAAAGAGAGAAGTTTACTAAATTAGTAGTAAGTCACCAACTAGTTTTCCCAAGGTGAGGCTTAAGCCTTGCTCGGTCTCTGTGCCAATTCATGTAATACGGTCAACTGCAGGGATCTCCACAGCATTATTTCTGTCAGCTGTGGACTGCATTTGTGCTCTGCTCTGGGCAAGCAAACAAACCAACCAACCAACACACAAACCATCATCTGAAAACAGCAAGCTCAGGGCAAGGATTTGTAACTTCCCCTGAGCACTTTCCCTGCCTCAGCTATTTTCAGTTTAAGAGATTATCCAAACCTGATGCGGTTTATCTGGTTAGCAACCATAAGAGAGTATTTCTTCCAAGTACTTTTACTGTCTCCCTCCAAGCCATGTTAACTTCTGCATCCATAGACTAGGATTCTTGCAGATCTGCAGGTCTTCAAGGCAGATCTGCTGTTCAGTGTGTGAAGAACCATCCCATTCTCTTTATCAGCGGAGACCGCTTTAAAGCCCATGTAAAGCAAAAATAACCAGCCAAAGAGAGCAGGTGCCAGGATGTGGCAGGAGCATAGACTAGTTTGCTACAAGAGCTCTATGGGTTTGAAAGACATCAAAGTCACTCACCTTCCTGGCTTCCTTCCCAGACACAGTCAGGATGGGAGGCAGTTCACACTTGGAGCCCTGCAGAGCCCAACTCCCTGAGCTGTGGATGAGCAAGGAAGGGTCAAGGTGAATGCTCTCTGGCTGCTGTGAAACACAGAAATGATAACTGGGAGATTCTTGAGAACAGGTTTTCCTTTCGCAACAAATGAATAAAAAACCTGGGCATTAAATTGTTGCCCAGGGATCTAGATCTAGAATTAGTACTATAAACTTTCTGTTTCTCCCAAATATTTTAGAGAAGTACAGAAACCAGCAGTCCTTAACAAGGCTCTACTATACTTATACCAGTGATAACAAAGACTTAAAACCTATAATGCAGGAGATCCCTTAGTGAAGCCATCTCTTGTATCTGATAAACAAACCTGAAGAAAATAATGTGGACCCTTAGAATTTTCTTAGACACCTTTCAGGGCCCTGACACTTCTTCATTGTCTCACTTGTGAAATAAGTTCATTATTTTTTCCTTGTCAGCATTTGGCAGCTCTGCATAGGATCTGAGTGCAAGATACCATCGTGCTTTTGTTATGCAAATAAGTGTCTGTTAGGAATCCCACCAGGAGCACTGATTTATTCTGTATCAACAGCAGAGAAGTAATAAGAAATTACAGGTTCCTGTTTAGTTACTCCCAACCTGGCCTACCATCACACAAACACATTTCAGTGCTGCGTTTTGGTCAGCTCTTGCTGAGCATAGCAACCCTGTTTAATTTATCTTGTCTAAATCAATGAGCCACCCAACCAAACAAAAAACCCCAGGAAATGCCTAATCAATTTGTTTTTCTGCATGAGCCTTTAAGAATAATCTGTAAATTTTCAACCAAAGATTAGCATAATTCAACATTACTGGTTTAGAACTACATTGTTATATTTACTATTAAATGGTGGAAAAGAGATAGGACATCATGTTTTAAATTAGTAGGTGACTCAGTGATTTCTGTTACTTTTAATGTGGGAGGAAGAAGTTAAGAATTAGAAGATTGATGGAAAATAAATCTGGACAAATAAAAGGAATACATTTTGAAAAAAAAAAATTGAATTACTGATGTGTAAATTCAGAATGTAGTGTCAGGAAGTATATAAATTTTTCTTTGAATATGGATCAAGTTTTCTCTTAAAAATAGTGAGGATATTTCCCCCATGTATGAAAAAATGTTTCGGAACATCAGCCTTCTGAAAACTCCTAGGTGTCTATTTATTCCTGACCAGTTTGATCTTGAAAGAGTTTAGAGCATGTGGACAATTTCTATTCAAATCAAGGACTATTTTAGTTGAAATAAAAGTATCAGTCTAATGGAGAAATTAGACTGTTTTGATGTATGTACATCATGTGGACTGCTGAGATAAATCAGGAACTTAAAAAATACCTATCCCTTCTAATGGAATCCTTAAAAATATACAATAGGAATAGAAACAGGCTAAGACGAAAATCACCCATATTGTCAGAGTCAAAAGTGAAACTGTGATTGCTTAGTTGAGAAAAAAAAAAAGTGTGAAGGAGGCATGAAGGAAGGATGTTGAATAAGAAGACACTGCAGAAGATAGATGGATGCTCCTTCACAAAGCATTAGTGAATGTGCATATGGTAAAAGCAAAAGGCAACAAAATTAAGATTAAAAAATACATACAAAGCCATATGAACAAAGACATATTTAAATGGATACTTGATATTCACCTTGTTTTATTAAAGCCAGAGCCTTAGAATGCTTTCAAAAGAATTTTTACATAAGGTAGAAAAGACATTATAAGTCAGTAATTTGGGTCCTAAGCCATACATTAACTAAAGACACTGAAGACATGTTTTCTATTCTATTGGTTCCTGTCTTCCTGAGCATTTAATGCTGAATTTGAAGAGCTGAAATTAGCATTGTTCACAGGAAACTGCTGAGAGATTTTTAACTTCACTGGATAGGAAATCAAACTGCTAATAACAAAACCAGAAAGATTATATTAGGTTTATGAAGCCACTTTAGGTGGGAGTGGAGCGAATTGGATTAAGATGCTATTAATTATAATAAGATATCATCTTACAGCAATGTTTTGGTCATAGTCATAGTAAAATTTACCTTCACTTTGATAATACACTTTATATGAAGATAATGTGCTGGTATTTCTATCAAAATGTCAAATAGGAGCTACAGGAAAGTAAAAATTTGCGTAGTTCCGTCATGGCCATAGATTCATCTCATGCGTGTGGGGTCTCTGTGTGTGGATGTGTGTGCATTTAGAAAGAAATATTTTCTGTAAATGATTGATTTTTATGTAAATATTTACTGGGTTTGGTGAATATGAATTTTTTTCCAAACATTTTTTTACCCAAGAAGTTTTCCGCATTGTAGAGGTTCATGAGTTTTCACTTCAAGCTCAGCATAAGCAATCTTTTAAGCATGAAAAAAATGTTCTATGAAATATCTCCAAAACCAGACAGCTCTGTTTTCAACAAAATGTCTCTCCTCTCACGTGTACAACCCATGCTATGACCAAAGTAAATGAGGAACAATCATAATTCTGTTCCTTTGGCTATATCTTTTGGATTCCCTCCAACATAAAATGCATTAGGACAAAAATGTACTTGTCCTTAATTAATTTATAGCTTAGAGCAGAAAACCATAAATAACAGTTGAACTTCAGCTGTAAAGGTTTTAGAGTCATGGATAAAATATTGTATAAAATTTGTAATAAACCTTAAACAGTGCTAGAGGACAAGTAGAACTAATTAACAATAATCTTAGGAATTTCAGTGATGGACAACTGAATGTGAATGATGTTTATTTTGTAATACATTTGGGTTCTATTGAATTCATTATCATTGTGGGAGACAATATTATTTCAGTTTTACCCCTACCCTGAAAAAAATACATATACTAAACTGAACTATTTGGTTTGGGTGGCTGACTTTTTTTCTTTTTAAATAGCTTGAAACATATAAAGTATCCTGGCATATCTTGTTCTGAAGAATGCATGGTTGAAGGTTAGAGATTCTGCATGATAGACTGTAGCTTTATAGAGAAACACAGGACTGGAAAGGATCTAGTGGATAATCAAATCTACTGTCCTAATATTGCAGGAATCCCATTTCATAATCCCCTTCATAAACTTATCAAGTTCTACTGTGAATGCAGTTAGGGTTTTTGCTGCTGTTGCTCTAACTGGAAAATTGTTCCTAAATCTCATTGCTCCAAGTAAGAACCTGTTTCTATTTTCTAGTTTAGATTAAATTCTGGCCAATTTCTGCTGATGGGTTCCCTTGCCAACGTTGTAATTTAGTTTAAATGGCTCTCCCACCTCACTGATGTTTGCCTCCATGATTTATTTATAGACAGCAACTGGATCCCTCTACAGCCTTTATTTTGCTAAGCTAAACAAGTCAAGCCCTTCATTCTGCCTTCTCATGTGATAGGTTTTCTATTCCCCCGATCATCCTAGAAGTCCATCTTTGTACCTGAACAAGTCTGAGGTAATGTGCTACAAATGACAAAGTACAACAGTCTTGTATAATAGCATAATAAAAGAAACCATAGCAAACAGAGTAATAATTTCAGGCTTGCAAGGATGTGCTGTGCCAAAGGTTTAGGAGGCTGAGTAAATGTTTTGAAATCTTCAGAGGGGATCTTGATTAGAAATACTGTATTATTTTTTTTCTCTGTTGTTGATAGAAATGCCAGCATGAAAGGTTTAGAGGTTTAATCAAAAACTGGAAATCAATGAAAATTATTATTTGATTGACACCTTCATCCAGCATAGTATGCAGGTGATTAGATTTGTCACAGTAATCACTGAAGAAGTGGGTCTGGCATTTTGAAAGTTTGTTTGACAACAGTGACTGAGAAAATTCCTGTGAACACTCTATAGTATGTGACGAATCTTTCCTGGAGAAGCCACAATTGTATTCATACATTGCCTTTAAGAAATTTCATTGTCAGAGTTCAGAGGGTTGGTTCCCTCTCATTAGCTCTGCAGAGCGCTCCTGTTGGTGTGAGCCACTGGAAATTATAAGAGAATGCAGGGACAACTAGTCTCACCACCTCCCAGGACTATAGAGAAAAGGGTATTTGGTCAAATAGAGTATCCCCTGGTCTCTTGTGCCATAGCTGCTTGGAAAACTCCTGACTCCCAGCTGTTAAGATTGTAACAGCAATATTTTTTTTGCTGTTCTACTTTTAAACCTTACTGAGTCGGTAGTTTAAGTTTCAAGGGCAGCTTCATACAGAAACTTTTTCCAATTGTGCTAAGCCTGCCATCCCAGCACTTGGGGCCACAGTCACTGAAGTGTAGGATACCTCTCTTAGTGTGGAGGAGAGCCCAGTTCTTGGGCTGGGGAGGGCAGGCATTTGCTTTTCTATAATCCTTCCCTTCTCAGGAATAAACACAGTGATTTCTTTTTTACCTTTTCCCTGTCCTGTAGCATAAGGGAAAAAAAGCCTTTGTAACATGCTATAGGAAAAGAAATGCACCAGTTTAAACTGGTATGTGCATACATGGAGATGAATGAAAATGAAAAGCCTTTAAAATGCAAGCAATTTTTTAAGCAAGAGCAAAGGGGAATCCCAACTGTGATTACAATCAATTAAATACACAATTAAGGAAATACATGTCAGGGCACTGCATGGGTGGCTGCTCCCTCAGGGCTGGGGGCAGGGGGAATCCCCATGGAGACTAAAGGGCTGGGGGCAGCCCCAGTTCTGGGTACCAGGTATTTCCCTGGGGATGGACATGGGCTGAGTCCCAAATGTGCTTGTGGCCCAGCTTGGTGGGCCCCAAGTCTGGGCCAGGATTTGGGGAGCTGCAGACTGGCCCTGCTGCAGTGATGCTAGAGCAGGGGCTGGTGGCCCCAGTGGGGCTGACATGGGGTCCTAGGCCCTCAGGGCCATCACAATAAATTAAATCATAGAAATGTCTGGGTTGGAAGGGACCTCTAGAGGTCATCTAGTCCAACCTCCCATGGAGGGGGGACTGCAAATGGGACTGTAATTCCAACAAACATTTCTTACGATAACAGTCGTCATCAAATAGTTGATTTGATAGTGGAAGACATTGCACACTTCCTGCTCCTGTGGTGGCCTGTGGGTCATGGGAAGTAGGTGCCCCTTCATGCATCCTGAAGCCCTCTCCAGTGACACTGGTGGGGTGTAGGGTGCTTGTCACAATCAGCTTCAGTTTGTGTCCTATTCTGCCTAGCTGTGCACAGGCAGACTTTCACAGTGCCCCACCAGACTGTCTGCCCAGAAGGGCTTGCCCTTCGTTGTACCACCCCGGAATGACAGCTGGGGCTTGGAGCTGCAAGGGAGTGAAATGCAGCTTCAAAAGCTCTTTGCTTTTCCTGGCTCTTCCTTTGAGGGTCCTGGGAACTGTGGCTTGTAGATCAATGAGAAGATGGGAACTTTCATCAAAGCTGTCACTATGGGTATCTTGGCCAACCTGCCAAAGAAAACTCCAGCTTTCCTTCTCCTAAATTTGGCTCCTGATCTGTGGTACTCCAAGGGAAGGGGGGCAATGTGTATGTGAATGAGGAAAGCTGAGAGGTTTTCTCCAAAACAAATCTACAGAGAATCAATAGCTTCATGTTACTCTGAAGGTAACAATAACGAAAGAAAATATTCTGTTCTTCACATGTGATTAAAACTCTCAACAACTGGCACTGAAAAAGCAAACCAAGAGGCATTCTGCTGTGCAAAGGGCTGTGATGTTATTGTGGCCCTTTTAGGTTAAAGATGCTAGTGAAGCAAAATCTGCAAGCAAAGCTGCTTCTTTCTTTAGCCTAAAGGGAGGCTAGGAACATTTTTTATGTACCTGTGTGATAGCTTGAGGGAAATACCAGCTTTATTCAACTCAGTGGCAAAATCCCATGGGTTTTTCCATGGAACACAATGGAGAGTATTTTAATTAAATACAGTGATTTTAATTCTGTTTCTTTTGCTCACCGTATTTATTGTGGCATCACTTAGAGTGGAGAATAAGGCATGTACAGACATAAATATTATCTCGAGATATTTTAAATTTTAATGACGAAAAGGGTTTTCTAGAGTAGTATAAAACATCTGCCTTATCCTGCTGCTTGGTAAAATATCAGAGGATCTAAATTACTCAAGTCCTAATTGTGTTCTGGGATGTCTCCTCTTGTGAAGATTGTGTAGAACTAGACTTGCAGTTGTAAAATTACTTCAAAACAATATATAGTAGAAGGAAAGTACTCTTAAGGGCCTATTTTTAAGCCATGTCTCCTGTGAACAAGGTTTCTGCAAGTCATGAACAACACCACTTTTTTTTGCATTCGGTGAATCAGACTTTAATCTCATTTAGACTGATAAAAATCCAGAATAACTTCTTTAAACTCGGAAGAGTCCACACATATGAGGTCAGAATTTAACCCTTTAAGCCTTGGTCCACTCTTTTTGTAATCTTAATGATTAACATGAGCTGATTAACAGAAAACTGTTCTTTGTTTCTTATACTTTGTGAATTACACTGAAAATTAAGCTTTTCATTGTGAAAACATGGCTCACTTTCTTTTATTAGGTCTAGATAGTTGCATATTAACTTTTAAAGACAATGATCTTGATCTTCCCTCTGTTCAAATTAATGAGAAAACTCTCACTGACATTTTTTAAGGACAAACTTGAAAGCAAAGAATTAATTTCTGTAAATCTCATGAACCTCATACAAATTATCTCTACTTTGCTTCTTGGAAATGGTCATGTCAGATGTGAATCAAAGGTTGCAGATAGAACAGTGTGATAACCTGAGTTCTTGCACTTTCCGGAAATGCTGTTTACTATTAATAAATAAATAGATGGATAATTGCTCAACTTTCTCCTAGAACTAGTTGTTCAAGACCAAAGTTTCCTAAACAAAGTCTCGAGAGAAATTAAGTATTTATCAATAAAATAATCTGTTGGGTTTTTGTTTGCATGTTTGTTTGTTTTTTCTTATAAAGCCAGGTTTATTTATTGTGCTTGCACCAATTTAACTGTGATTACAGCTGGTTAAGATTTCATCACTGTATCTATCCTTGTGTTGTTCATAATCCAATAAATCTCATTCTTTCAATTCAGAGCAAGGACAAAAGAAGTCTACAAATACCAACCTTGTATTTAGTATTTTGCAAGAGTTCAGATACAGTTTGTTAAGAAATAATGGAGAAATGTGTCATACACTGTTCTAACTGTTAGTAACTTAGACACTGTAGTAGTCCTGCTTTCTTCCTTAAATGGTAATGTTCCTGGTGTGACTATATTGTTATTGGGAGAACTATATAAGTGGATTCAAATTCATTTTGTTTATTCAAGCTAATCAGATACATAAATGAGATATTATCAGCATGAGACCTTGCGTCCCACCAGTGTTACGGCTGTTTCCCATTTGCCCTGCAGTATCCCCAGCTTTCCAGTAGAAATGCTCTCAGTTCCTTCCATGTCTGCTATACCTCCAAGGTATTTGGAGTTATCACCATGTTCCCAGCTTTCCAATGTTTGCTTTGTGGGCTGTGAAAGAAACTGTCTGCAGCACTTGTTGTGCTGTTGATGGTCCAGCTTGGCCAGCCAAGGGAGTCATGCATTCTCACTGAACAGCTAGAAGCCTGCAGACTGCTTGCAGTGTGACTAATAGACAGGACAAGCTGCACGTTACACCTCTGCTGTCATTTCATCATTTTACTGCATGGCACATATTGCGCAAATGAGGAACCCAGAGCATTACCAACCAGCTTTTTCCTTCCCTTGTTATAACTAGGGGTTTTTTGATGGATACCTGCAAACCTGTCTCCTAGTGTATTCTGGCTTCTTCAGGTTGCTGTTCTCTGTCATGGCTTTGGAGGCACGTGAATAGTCAATGGGAATCTCTAAATTAAAATGTAGAAAGATTTTCAAGCGACTTGAAGTCTGTAAGTCTGTGTTTTGTAGCTGGCCTGCTGGCAGGCAGAGCAAGCAGAACACGCTGCTTCTCCCTTTGTCCTCACATGCATCCCCTGAGCCTTATCTTTTCTCTAGGGAGCAGCAGGCACCCCAGTCAGCCTCAGGTGGGAGCAGCAGAGCAATGGCACAGGGACATCTCCATCCTCAACTCCCTCCTTCCCCCTCCGGACCTAGATTCTAGCGAAGCCCTGCTCTGGAAGCATCCCTTGACAGAGGTATTACTCCACACCACGGGCTGTCTGGCTGACTTGCAAGAGCTTGCAGGTGGAGCCATGTTCCTACATTAATAACATTCAGGACATGCTGTTGCAATAGCATGGCTGGAAAGCAACACTTGAGCTTCTGCAGATATCAGCTCCAGGAGGTTACCACAATGACTTATGTCATCTTTTATCTTTCAGTTGCAGAGGTGTCAAAGCCCTCAGGGACTGTTGAGCATTACCAAGGGCTTTCTGAATGTACTTTATTTTCCCTGAATTTTTTTAGCATAATAATTTAATAATAAGCATCCTGAGTTAATGAGTTAGTGTAATGAGGAACTCTTCAGCAGGCACTGCTGGGTTTTATGACCATACTGAGTGTCTCACAATATTTATCTGAGATTTTGCCTGTCTTTTAAGCACCCTCTTGCTGGTATCTCACTGGTTACACAGTAATCTTTATTTCCAGTTTTAAAATGCCTCATGGTGCTGGAACATATTTTGAAATTGTGAACACAACTCAAATGCTGGAAGGCAATCAATAACAAATTTTATAAAAATTTTACAACTTTAAGCCCAATGTCATGTCATAGTTTTAAATGTCTGACTCATCTGGAAAGCTCAGGGATTGTCTATATTAATTATGGTCTCAGAAGATCTATCTCAGCAGTCAGAAAGCAACTCCATTTGTAGTCGAGGATTGAAAACACAATCTTCCTGGAACTGAAATTTTTAGACTGTGCAATTTTTATGGTTTATACAGCTTCTCTATTTTTAGTTGGTTGAAATATTCAATACATCACATAATTCTCCTTAAATTGTCATTCTTAATGCTAATTTCCACTAACTTGGCATAAATAAGTTATTTTCTTTCTTAAATGTATATAGTACTATTTTGCCTAACAATGTCACACAGACAAAGCTTTATTTTCCTCTGATACAAAGTTGATTTGAGTACACACTGCTAATGATGTGGTTTTGCTTATGGAATTTTTATATCACATTTAAAAAAAACAACAGTATTTTACTTTTTATTTTAAAATATGAATGTGCTATGAAGTCAGATAACTGTTCCAGTACTTCAACAAAACATTTCTTTAATCCTCCACCTTTATAGGCATTTGAAAAAGTTTATCTGAGCTTTGAGATAAAGTGTAAATTTTCAGCTTTTTTTAAGACACAATGGGAAGAATTAATCTCGGTGTTTTGTTCTGGTTTTCCTACAAATGTAACCTCAAGATAGATCAGACAGTGACAAGTATTTATACAGAATTCTCCAGCCTTGTTCTTGCTTGCTTAAGTAGAGATAATATCATATATTTGGCTACCTGCAGAAACTCTTTGTGTAACATCATAGCCTGGCGGAGCAGAGGGGAATGGGAGCTAAGCCTGCTGCTGGCACATCAGTTCATGATGTCTATGCCATGATGTTAAATGCTGAGTTCTGACAATAATGTTATTTTCTGGGTTTTCCTATCTATCTAATTCCAATTCTTTGTCTTCAACACATATGCCTATTTCAACAAGACCGGTATTTGTCAAATACTTGGTATTTACTGCTTTCCATGGGGTTTGGCCAGGTGATTTCTATTGCCTGGAAGGTCAATGCTACAGCCAAGTCATGCTATCATGCTGGCATGTGTTGCCAAACTTTTTTCTGTGCAGGCT
Organism: Megaceryle torquata; assembly: GCA_024611175.1. Classification (NCBI taxonomy): domain Eukaryota; kingdom Metazoa; phylum Chordata; class Aves; order Coraciiformes; family Cerylidae; genus Megaceryle; species Megaceryle torquata. The sequence goes on along the minus strand of JANIJG010013372.1, from coordinate 20,508 downwards.
TTTTTTTTCTTGATGTGAAAAAGTAGTAACATTTGTATCAGTATGTATAGTTATAATAAAGGTCTTTTTTGCAAACATGACAGCAACCTTAGGTCAAGCATGTGGCAAACTTCCATCTGTACAGAGATCCTCTAAATATGTCACAGAATCATAGAATCATAGAAAGGTAGGGGTTGGAAGGGACCTTGCAAGATCATCTAGTCCAACCCCCCTGACAGAGCAAGATCACCTAGATCAGGTCACACAAGAACGCATCTAGGTCGGTTTTGAATGTCTCCAGAGAAGGAGACATTTCATACCAGGAGTCCATTTCACACCAGGTCAGTTTGGCAGTCTTAGACAATCTGCTAACCAATTATTTTTTTGAATTTATGTTGGTTTTTTTGTCATGCAGTCAATGGTGCTGTATGGGATGAATTTAAAAGGTACAGCAAGATACCAGATTTTGGAATTAACTTTGATTAAACGAGTTGAGAACTTAATATGGAGGCAAATATTTTTTGGGGGTTTTGTCTGAGTTAAACTTCTCTAAGACAGTTATATACAAATCCTAAAGCACTGTACTGCTAAAAGAAAATCTGAAATTTTAATTGAATAGAAATTAATACGAACTTATATTTTCTTTTTTCCTAGCTGATAAATATTATAGTAATGAACAAATGTAGGTATTCATCAAATTACATTTAGTTTAGCAGAGTCTTTCAGGTTTAAACTTATAAAATACTGTTAAAAATTCAGTAATGAAATATTTATTCAATACGAGGACTTTGTCTTGACTTTTCTGAAAGCCTTGTGATGTATTCTTAGTTTATTTACAGTGGAGGCTCAGCCAACTAATCTGAGCTAGCTTTTTGTGGACAGCTGTGCTTACCAGTTGGCTACTGGGTGCTCTGGAGACATACATGCCCTTTAACTTTCATCTGGGCAGGGCTGAAAAAAGCTCTTTCACCTCTGAAATTCCTGCAGTGTGCATGTGGACAAGAACAGATAAGGAAAAACTCTTATCTGTGGCCTATGCAGTCAATATTGAGAGGAAAGAGGTGGTACTCACAGCTCATTTAGACATTGTCACTAGGGATAGAAACTTGCATGCGGTTTATTGTCACTGGGGGTAAAAGAGTATGTGAAATGTGTACACGAGAGTAGTTTTTGTTAAATCTTGCTGATTAAGATAACTAAATATTGCACCTTAATATGAGAAGAGGTGAATTTACATCCTCACAGGAGGAAAACTGGTTAATCTTCCTTTTCCCAAAACACAGGTGAGAAGCTAAAAACCAATTAACAATACCATTTTGAACAATTCAAAGGCAGGAGGAAAGATTAGGCCTTCGATCATCACTAGCATTTAGACCTAAGAAAGCAACTGCCTGGGCAGCACAGGGTCGGGCTCACTCCCCGCGGCGCCAAGAAGTGATGGAATTTCCAACAGGGACTGCAGCAGGTCCTTGCCAAGACCATGGATCTACCACACATTCACAGGAGAAGCAGCCCAAAGTAATTTCTCAGTCACCTAAACTTCCTTGAAGGCAGCTTAAAAATATTTAAGTAAACAAGTAAGTAATGCTGAAACATTACATAACTGCTGGGTCAGACAGTTTTTCACGAAATAAAGAGAAATTGTCATTTCTCTTTTAATATGCTGCTTTCTTACCGGATTTACCAATCATATACCATCTGTGTATGCCTATTCTTTTTTTTTTTTTTTTTTTTTCCTTTGGATGGTGATGAAACTTTTGGGCATTATTGTGAAAAGTCAATTACTTTTAAATTTGTATGGAGAGACCCTGTGATGCCTTTAACATTTTAAGGCACCCAGCAATTTTGTTCAGGAACACTGAGACTGACATTGTTTTGTGTCATCCACCTCCCCATGGGAAATAGGAACTTGAAAATTTTATCACTACTTTTTTTTTTTTTTCAGGTTTATCTTAATTAATAAAAATTATTTTCTATTTTTGCTTGTTCTGACTAAAAGAAAGGTAACATAAATCCGGTTTTTATTGCTGTTTCTTACATTACTTGACTTGGGCAATGATGACCAAATTTTCCCCACTTTTCTTCCCAGGAAAGAGAGCTCATCACAAGGACTTGTGGCTGAAGAGTCAAATGAGCTCATTTCCTACTTAGGTAGCTCAGTAAGGGTGAGTTTTTGACTCTTTTCAGTACTTTTTAGAACTATTGGGTTCTCTGCTCCTCTCAGAGAAGTATCACTCAGCCAGAAGTGTCCCTGTGGCAGCGGTCTGTGTACTTGCAGAAAATCCATCCCAACAGCACAAGCCATTTGAATTTGCAACTTCATTAACACGAAGTTGGCAGAGGTGGTTATAGAAGGGACTGTGAGGGGTGGACAGTCCCACAGCCTCAGTCATGTGCTAACATTTGCCACCAAGTGTGGCACTGTGTCAGATGCTGATAACGAGGTGCCAAATACCTGCCATTGCCTCCCCATCCAACAGCAAAATCGTCCTTTGTAGTTATGCATCATCAGTTTATCAGTCAATTTACTAATGTACCCAAATTAGGGGCACAAATTCTTTAGAGAGGTCAGTGATGGCTCAGAGGGGCAAAACTGAGACCTCCCAGAACATCCCAGGGGCAAGACGCAGTGATGTCCTCTAGCCATGTCCTCTCATAGGGAGTCTGGAGCAACATCGCCCTCTGACCAGCATCTTCTTCCATGGAAAGAAAATCAGGGAATGCATTCCCTGATAGACAGGAGCCAGGGTGGGCTTCAGCAGTGGTCACTGGGGCTGCATAAACGAGTATTGAAGACAGGCCTGAAGTCTTAACATAACCTCAGAGATGTCAGGCTGCATTTCAAAGACACTAAAGATTATAGATGAAACCTAAACTCCTAGCTCAGTCACACAAGAGAGATACTTAAAGCTGAACAGTGTGAATTTGTGCCAGTGCAGAAGATTTTATCTTCGTGTAGGCTTGTAAAACACCCACTCCATTTGCAGGAGCTCTTTTTAACATCTTTCCATGGCTCTGAACTGAAACTACTTTCTCAGAATAACAGCTAAGAATTTTTTACTCCATCCTAGTGGAAAAAAAAATTAAAAAAAGAAAATTCAACCTTTTATAAAAAATACAGTAAGGTAGGTTTTTTTGGCTAGTTGCAACAAGACAAAAACAATTAACTTAGATTTTATTTGAAATTGGATTTTAAGAAGTCACAGACATTAAAGCAACTTCAATCTGGTGGCAATTTTAGTTACATTAATGTGAGACCAAGCCCATGGAGAGATATTTATTCGCTTCTTTACTCTTCCTTCCCTACTCAAAGTAACTATGCTGTGTTTTCAGCTTAGCCTGACGTTTTTCTTTGAAGTAAAAGCCAGGTGAAGATCTGAGCAATTAACATTGACAGGCTATTGAAGAAAAGATCAAAACCACCTCAACCTGTAGATGCAGGATAATAACTCTTTAACTTCATTCTTTTCAAGTGAAGAAATTGTCTAGGGATTTTGAAACTAAGACATTAGAAGAGGCACATAAATATGGTTTCTATAAATGAAAGCCATTAAAGTGGGTAAATCCATTTTCAACGACCAGGTGAGGTATCTGCAGGCTTTTGTGCTGCTCCCTGTCAGCATGAGGCACTGGTATTACTTAAATCAGTTAGGCTTGCATTTACTACTTTGCTTTCTTTGCAACAAGTTCTGAAGTCAGTGGAAAGCGTGCAGATTTACTGGGAAATAGTGACAGTCACTGGGCTGGCACTTCCAGGAATGAAGTAAGACTCTCCTTTCCTTTTACCTCTTTACAAATAGCAATGACAAGTGAAGGCCGGGGCTTTGAATAATGCAAGGGCCACTCTGGAGCCTCTAAGTGCTAGTCGTCTTATCAGTGACATGAAGCAGAAGAGCTCAAAGTTTGTTCCACCAAGCCCTGCAAAAGCCAGCAGCCCCGTGTGAAGAGGGGATGTTGTGCAACCTCTTTCTGCTTCAGCTGCCCTCTCTCTTCCTGACCCCTGATGAACTGCTCCAGACCATCCAGAAGCAACTGAAAAATATGCCTCTAGAATAAGTAATATACTACTGTATGCCTTGACTTAACTTACTGGGAAAAAAAGGGATTCTTTTCTGTTTTCCCACCACCCTCTGCTTATTTTCTCTCTGCAGACTGTGTATTTATGGTGAGTTGCACTTTCCCTTTTGCATGGCTGATTAGTTTTCCATTTCCTTTGTTTGTAAAGGAGCAGGCTGTGGAAAGGAAAGGTTGTAAATTAAACAGTGCCAGAGCATGAGCACAGATACTGGAAGGTGAATGTCTGTAGTCTTATTAAACCATTGGAGTGGTCCCTGGCATACTCTCGTCCAGGACACTCACTTAAAACCCTCCCAGACCATTTGTAAGCATGCTTTGGGGGTCAGCATGAGCTATGAGCAATTCCCTGCGGGCAGTGTGGATGCAGCCAGCGTGTTATGGATGCTAAATGGGCTTAAGAGCCTGAAGGATTTTCCAGGACAGCTGGCCTCACAGTCAGAGAGCAGTCCTAGATATGGTTAATCTCCAGTATACATGTAGCCAGAGAATTCCTTTTTTTTTTTTTTTTTTTTCAATGGGAAAAATATTGTAAACCCACCAAAATTGATAGTGAAAGTCAAGGGTGGGTTTAATAACAGTGACTATTTTTAACTCCCTGTTTTGAAACCAGTTAAATTTCACAGAGGAAGAACCTTTTGGGAGGTGGAAAGCAGCCCAATCTAACAGAGGGGGTTAAATTCACCTCTCACCAAAGGACCAGGCATTCATGTGCAAGCTGGTACTCTGTCTATCAACAACTGAAACTTCCTACAAAGGAGTCACTGAGAGAGATTTGGAACTTGCTCCCTGCTTTGGTTGATAGCTGAAATTTGAGATGCTGCAGATGTGTTCTTATACTGTTGTCTCTTGGAGACAATACTTGTAGAAGATACAGGTCTTTGGTATAATTTTTTTCCCTTTGCTGTAAAATCTGTCAGGGTATCCACATCGTCATTATTTTTTTTGTTATTGTATAAAACAAAAGAAGGATAAATTAATCAAATGTAAAATGTAGCTCTAGTTGTTTCATGCTTTCAGTAAATCAGAGCTGTGCAAATGGATAAGAAGTATATGGGATTCACAATTCACATCTGGTCAGCAAGAGACATCAATATATTTCCCTCAACCCAAAGCTTGAAGGTGACTTTTGAAATATTTAGCTTTTTGTCTTAAGCTTGTTAAAATCCAAGTTAATTTTGAAATAAAAAATAATATTTAAGTGAAAAGTTGAAGCTGATTTTGTAGAAAAGTAGTAAGAGATTGATTCCTCATTTCCTGATTGCATTCCCTATTTGCCCTGTGGCTCATTCCTAGGTTAAAGTAAGATTGCAAGGACCACAGAATGACTTTACTTTCCATGCTGTGTTCTCTCAGTGATATATCAGTTTTAGGTATTTTGATTGGTCATTGTAAGAATGATTATCAGCCTGCTCTTGTCTATTGCTGCTTTCAGAAGTTTCCTGCCATCTTGGAAGCAGAACATGCATTGTTATAGGAACAGTGGTCTTCAGAAACTGCTTATGAGAGATACAGTGTGGTTCATAAATCCACATTGTACTTGATCTTGCAGGTTATCAGCTTGGTTCTATGCTGTCAACAAAAAGAAATAACTAATGCTTACCTAACACCAAAGATTACCCATCTGCAGGAGTGACAAATCTTTGGTAGGCCAGCTAATCTGCATCACCTCTCACCATTTTCCAGGCACATTCTGCCTGTCAGGTGATAAAAATGTTTAAAGGGTTTGGATTGAAACTAAGGGTGATTTTGCTAGCTTTATCTTCATGTGAAGTTCGCGGTTTGATTTTCAGTTAAAATGACATAACTCAAAAAAGCAGAAAGCTGTAAAACAATATGTGAAGAATCATGATAGGGCACAGTGCTCATCCAGCCCTCAAAGGGTGGCTGTGTCTTGAGACAGGCCCCATTGGTTGCAAGCTATGAACCCCCAGGAAGCAGGGGCATTTCTTTCCTCTAAGGATATGTGTTTTTCCTTCAAATCAGTAGTCCTGGGCACAGGACACTCCACTGAGCTGGCAACAGGCCAGGAAGAGGGGTGAGTAGGAACCAACCTACTCCCATGTCTCCCAGCCCAGCTGAAATGTGCTAGAAAGGCTAACTGCAGTTAGCTCTGTTGCCACCTACCCTGCTCCTGGCCAGTCACTCTGGAGAATAAATACCTAAAACCTCATCAGACCTAGTGTCTTGTTTGTCTAGTGGTGTCAGCTACTTGAGCTGTCTCTTCTCTATGACTCCTGTTTGTACTTTCTGGCAGCTGGGAAGCACAGTAATCAAAACATGGGTAGAATGATATATAAAAGTTGGGTGGTTTTTTTTTTTTTTTTTTTTTTTTTTTTTTTTTTTTTTTTTTTATGGAATGATGATCTAATAGCTTATCATTCCTCATGCCTCATGCATCCAAGATGTTTTTCCAGATGAAGCCTGGGAAACATGAATCTTTGTGAAACAAGTCTATGTTACCCCTTAGTTGGTCAGCATGCATTACTCAAGTAAAAGTATTCCAGCTGAAACCACAAGTTTTCCTGAAAATGACAAAATTAATGGAATTATACCAGCATAAAAGTCTGTTCTTTGTAAATCTGTACCATAATTTAGCCAAAGAAGAGTTTATATTGGAATTAAGAAAATGATGTTAAAGGAGTATAAATCTGCCTTAGTGATGGCTGGTTTTCCTCTTTTAGTTTTGTGAAATCCTTTTCTGCTTTTCTGCAGATTATATGTATTCAAGAATGACACCTGGATATGGAATTTTCAAAAATTCTTTCCTTGCTGAGAAAATATTTACATTTATTCCTCTCATTTCTTTTTTTCAAGCAAAAGAACCATTGTTGATATAATCCTTGGTGAATAGAGCCCATGTGCTGCTATGCTGCACTGTTATAAGAATCAGTTTGAGAAGATATAAAATAAATCTTTGATAAAGCAAAAAGGCTTTGCTGATTCTCATGCTGTACCACAACAAGGGTGTCTGCTATAACTTTACTACTTTTCTAAACTATTTGCAAGCAGCATAAAAAGAAAAGTTCAATTCACCAAAATAATGGTGATAAAGGGGAATAATGAGTGACTTGATAAAATAATCCGTGTCCTGAATCTAAAACAGTCACTGCGTTGTTGTCAGATACCCTTAATAGGGACAAATTCTCCTTCTTTCTTGTAATTAGAAAAGATTAAAGTTTCTTCCACTGATAAGACTCCCATGTATGACAAAATCAGGGAGACATCCATCTACCACGGGGCCATAGCTCCTTCCTGCGTGAGCTCCTCTGAGCAATGCCATGGCCTCTCCTCCTCACTCAAGTGCAGGCAGCAGGTGCAGCCCAGGGACCAGCACAACCCACTGCATCTGGCAAAGGATTTGCAGGGTGGGAAGGAGCCCACAGAGCAGCACTTCCAATGCAGTAGGAGTTGAGTCAGCAGTGGAGGATGTGAACATTTCTTCTTCAGTGCATGAGGCTCAGCACGTGTTCTTTGGTGTTGCTACTCCTAACACCTGTATGACAAATGCTTTCCCAGAAAAGCAAGCAGACCAGGTGAAAAGATGAAGGCAGTAGTGGTGTTATGTAGCTAGACTAGCCACAAGTCCTCTCTGAGACTGTGTAAGGGTTACAGCCCTTATTCGGGCTGTTTGCTGAGTAGAGAATTGCCCTGATTCATAATGTATCCATACCTCTGTGCCAGTATGCCAACAACAAGGGCAAGAAGTTAACATCTACTGTCACAAAAGCACATGGGTAACATATAAGGCTGTCAGAAGGAACAAAGAACTTTTCTTGTTTGATCCTGCAGATAAATCATGATGCATATGAGGACAAGAGATTGGGGGGAGGATTAGAAAGCACAATGGGTTTGTACTCTAGGCATGAATGTTTAGAAATTCAGAAAAATCCAGAATTGCTAAGGGTAGATATTTGTTCCATTCTTCATTGCAGTAGTCATTTGGTTTAGCACTCTCTTCTGACTAGCATGACTGAAACAAACACTGGAGTCATCTGCAAAAGCAAAACCAAGAATAAGGTCTGCATTCCCTGGCATGGTTCTGTTCAGTAATTGCACAGTCCGAAGTCTGACACATGTCTGCTTCATGCAGCATCCAAGTCCAACTGGGCAGCATTTCTCATCACGTGCCTCTGTACAATGCAGCCATCAGTTCCTATCTGGTCCTATGACAACCTCTTGGTAGCATGATTCCTTTGTATTTCTTCAAGTCAGACAAAGCAGTAATAACAAATATTTTCAGACTCCAGGAAAACATCCTGGAATGTCTAATAATAAGGAATAATTAATAATAAAACTAATAATTTTCATCACTCTATGAGGTGGTGTGAACAGTTGCATCTCTACATGTTTCTCCTGTGAAAGCCACACCACTGAGGCCATGTAGCCTTAGTTCTGTCTACCCAGATCTCTTGGAAATAAAGCATGTCCATCTGGGATGGTCCTTGCTGAAGGTTTCTAAGCCACCAAGGTCAGTTTGGTGTCCCTGTCTTCCTCTCTTTCTGCCATCTGAGAAGGTGTCTTTTTTGTTTGTTTGTTTGGGGTTTTTTGTTTTTGTTTTTGATTTTTTGTTTTGTATTTTTATCTGTCTTTTTTGTGGTATCTACTACTTGCAGATACAGATTTATAGTATTTTTAAAAATTCTATCTCTTCTCCTCATATACAGTGTATTTCACACCTGATGGAAGTTTTATATGCTTTGGTCTCCATTCTGAGTATCTTTGAATAATTTTTTACTCCTGGTGCTATACATTGATCAGTTTTCACTGGGCAGAGATTTGGCTTGATCAGTGCTTGAGTTCTCAGCAATCTTCCCTGCAGACCAGGCACTTTGCATAGCTCTTTGCTCCACTCCAAATGCCTGTGCAAGATACAGTTCTCATCATGCAGTCCCGAAAGCCACAGCTGAGGAACAATTCAAATTCTGTCTCACTAATAACCCAATTGCAACGACCATACAATACATTGTTAGCCTGTCAGAAACCCAGCACTTTCATGTGATACCTTAATCAGTTAGATCTGCAACTGAACTCCAAAGTACAAATTTACAGCCAAAGGCAACAACCATATCATGGCTGTGAATCAACTTTTGTGTGTGTCTGTGTGTCTGTGTGCATTATAGCATCATTTTTTTTAATTATTATTTTCTTAAGGAAAAGCACTTTGGAGCCAAAATAAGCATGTCTAATTAGCAGGAGGGACTACACATTAAGTTCAAACAACCCTTTTGCATTATCTGATTCTAATAGAACTGGTAACAGAGCCTAATCTAGTCTGTCATTTCAAGAGCTATAGGGAGAACAAATTGCGGTCGATGGGGGAAAGGTTTGGAACAGCATGAAGCCTGTCCTCTCCTGACATCCCACTCAGCAAATTCCTCATAGATTTCCTCCTGATGTCAGTAAAACTAACATAAAGGTCATTTTACAAAATCTCTTGTGGATTGCTAACTTGTGAAAACCAAGGGACCCATGCCCAGAACAACAATACAGACCCAAGTAAATAATCATAGCATTTGTCCTTTGTGCTTAAAGCTTAACAAATGAGTGAAACAGAGGAGAGGCTGAAGAGTTCCCATGCCAAGTACCAATGTTGTGAGCACATATTGGAATGAATATGCAATAAGTGTTGAAATCAAGGTGACTGATCATATAAAGACTTGTTGTTTGACTGGAGACTGTTAGGAAAAGGTTTCCAGTTTAATACACAACATGATGAGGGGTGGGAAAAAACCCCAAACCAGTAGAATTAAATATTAAATGCTAAAGTCATTATAAATCATAGCAGCCATTTCTTTAGGGAACACAATCCCTTCAGCAGATCAGGAATGCTGTAAGATATAGTGGCATGATGAGGGCAGACAGCAGGAGGACATTTGTTACCAGTGTTAGACTGGCAGTGTCCCCAGAATCAGTCTTGGAACCATAGTGAAACAACAGATAAGCAAAGTTTGGGGATTTTAGTATTTGAATACTGAAATAATGTTATGCAACTGGTCAGAAACTTTTCTTCTTTATCATGATGCCATCAGAAGTACAGATGGATGTCCAAAATGATAATACTAAGTAAGCACTGTTTTCCAGCACAGTGTATTTCAGCCAAGATCACTGGGTCCTTCACGCTGCTCTAATTAAAACTCAGTCATTCTTACAGCTGCTTTGTATTCCTAGAGCACTGCACAACAGCTGGATCATGCCGTTGATTTTGGCCCTTAAACTCCTTGGAAATTATTGTGTGAATATCAAAACTTTGTCCCTTTTTGTCACCATCTAAGCTTGAGTTCACCTGCATCTCTGGCTTCAGCACACAACACTTTTGTATTTGCATAACATGTTGGAAAAGTATCAACACTGTAACTGAAGACAGAGTAGGTGTTAGTGTTATACTGATTTCAACAGGCTTTTACACAAAGAAAGGCTGTTAAGGGCAATGTCCTTGAGAGTGAAAGACTGTCTGCCACACTTACTGTGATGTAAGACTTAATGCAAAATAAATCTACAAGTGCTAATTTTTTTTTAAAAGATTGTTTGACTTCCTTTAGCAACAATCATATTCTAATTAGTTTGTTGATACAAAACTCCAGATCACTTGGTAAAGCTGCTCTGCTGCTGCATTAATATATTAAAAAAATAAGAAATTAATTTGCATCTGTCTTTTGTGGACCTACACTGATTTACATCAAGTAAAAACAGACTTTAAACATACATTCCTTATTTCTTTGTTGGCATGTTTATAAATGTAAACTACTCAGTCTTTATATGGCTTCATGAATTGTTATCTCAGCTCCCAGAGAGACAGATGAATCAAAGTGGCTGTCTTGAGTTATGATGTGACAGGGTGACACACCACCTTTCATGATGTCTAACATATTCAGCTAAGTGCATCTGGTTGATTATGCAATGCTTGAGGTGTATGATGTGTCTCAACTAGTCATGACTTAAATTTAAAATTAATTGTGCACCTTCAGGTCTAACAGTTGAGTCATCTTACTACAGAGAAATCACTAACGCAGCATGTAACTAAGCAGAATACACTGTAATGTAATAGCCTGTTTTTCACTGGAAAACATATGTAGGACAGACTTGCAATATTTATTCTTAAAACATGTAGGATGTTCTAAAGCCATGAATCCATTCACTGTAAGCCATGAAAAATAGGTTTGGTACAGAGATGAAAGTGGCTTGAGGCTGTGACCCACAGGGACTCAGAAGGAAACACTTAGAAAATAGAGACAGATTTAATCCCAAGTGCTCTCTCCTGAGAGGAAGCATGGTTGGAAAGTTTAAAACACATTAAAGTTAAACAAATTGAAAAGCCCTATCTGAGAGGAAACATAGTACAATGTTTATTTTTCCATTACAAACCTGAGACCTTAAAGATTTCCTGAGGTTCTCAGGTATTGTTCATGCTTATAATGGAGATCTGTTTTTAGAAAGCATAATTCATGTGTTTAAACCAAACTGTTTGATGAAAAACACACTGCATAAGCATTCAGGATGTTAAAGGCCATTGTATACCTGTATCACATATTGTTTGGATAGGAGCAGACCTACAATTCAAGGAATCCCATTGTGAAAATCTCTCACTCAAAAAATTGGGTCTAATTCTCTCCCCATTTATGCTGCTGGATGAATTCCACTGAATTAATGAAGTTAAGACATTAATAACCAAGGATAATAAAAAGACAGTCTTCCTGCTGAGTGTGTAACTACCAAAATGCAAGGCTAATTTGAGCAAGATTTCTAACGCTGGCCTGAGTAAGTAGCAAGATGCAGCACACCCAGTGTAACATTAGCCAAGCTGATTAGTCAATGTATTTTAGATTTTCTCCTATTGCTAGTGAATTCTGCTCTTAGATCCTTATCAGAAAAGTGTGTGATGTTAGCAATGCTGAGAAGAATCTGAGTAATGAAAAGGCTGCAAACTCAATCTAGAGATGAATTTAAGTGAGAGAGGAAAGAATTGGAAGCAGTGAATTTTATTTATTAGACCCATTGATACAAAAATTTGACCTATTGATACAAAAAATGGGCGTTTCAGACATACAGGCCCTTCTTCAGCATTCTTCACTCTCTTCAAGTTGTAACTGATCTGAAGCAACATATCTGTGCAGATCTTGCTTTCGAGTATTCTTAGTCTACCTTGGGACTTAAGTAAAAAATTAAGGTACCAGAAAATATGACCACATACAAAAGTAAATTGGACTATGGCAACATAAACTGCTGATGGCTTCCCTTGTCTGTTATGCAAGCAATTTCAAGTAGGATGAAGAATATTTAATTTTTAGATGCCCAACTTACTTTGTGCATCTATGTCTTGCCCTGACCTAAGCCTAAATTCACTATTGCTGTTGAATTGTGTATGACAAATATCTTGATTACACTGCAGAGACCTTTGTCAAGGTCTTTTACAGTTGAGCATTGAAAATAATTACAAAGGTCTACTTCAATATAAAATAGGAAATTGACAAGACAGCAATGAGTCCCTATATAAACATGTCTGAGTATCCTATGCACATCTCTTTAATAATGGTAAGTAATGAAATATATACCATTGAATCTACCCTATTTTCTGTTCCATTGTTAGTCAGTGACACAGGATGAGACCTTACAGGGTAAATGGCATTTTAAGGGCTAGAAACATCCCCAGCCAATTTTCAGGGTCAAGGGGGAAGAAAGGAGAGAGATGTTCATAGGAGAAGACAACATACAGGCAGATTAAGCTAATCTTAGTTGAATGTGTTGTGTGACTGACAACTGGAAAAGGGCTAATGGGTAAGAAAGAGAAGAACTGTGAAAAGATTTGAAGATAAGGACAAGTGGTTTAATTTGATATTACTGAATGGCATTCAGCAAAGAGAATCAGACTAGACTTGTTTGATGAAGATAATACATAAGAAGGATGATTGTCACAGTTATGTTTCATGTGGCTATGTTACTTGTAAATTAAACAGGCCCAGGGCCCCCATTCTGTCCCTGGGGTCAAATAGCACAATCCAGTCATGCTTGCACGACTAACCTTTTTTTCTGTTCCAGAACAGAGTTGCTGCATCTGGACCTGGCCTGGGTTAATTATGCCCAAGAACTGGTTGGCAGGGTGACAGTTTGCCTGGCCCTGAAGTGTGCCAAGGAGTGTGCTAGAAATTTAGCAATACAGTAGGTCAGTGCCAGAGCTAAGGAACGTTTTCTGTCACTGGTTAATTTCCTATCATAGATTTAGTCTAAGAGTGCAATGTAGGTTCTTCAAGGGCAGAGATGGGAGCATTCAATAACCATGACCTGAAGTTTTGGAGAAGCCCTGAATCTTCTGGAAGGACTGCATTGATCTTGCCTGTTTACCTCCTAGTGGTTTCATGCCCGTTGTGGTCTTTTCTCAAATTCCTTTTCAACTTGCCTTTATGGCACTTACTAATAATCTCATGCAGTTTTTAGCTTAAGACAGAGTTCACCATTTGATATCATCTGCATTCCCCATTTTTATTGGTTACCTGGAATAAAACCATTGCTTCACTCAGGGAAATGAGTGACCTTTGTTTGTCATGCATTGTCACTCCACTCAATATACACACACTTTATACTCAAGGAATATACTTTACTAAAATTTACTTGTAGTCCTATCTCTCAAGTAAACCTTATGTTAAAAAATAAGATCTACTTAACAACCTACTTTGTTTTGTAGTGATGAATTGTGAACAATCAAAATGTTGACTGAAGGAAGGGGAGCATTGGAAAATGTTCTTTATCATTTTCCTGTATTGCCTTTAAATTCCATACATTTTTCACTTATATCAACATTTTGGCATGCTAAAAAAGATGGTTACCCTTACTTTAGGACTCTTAAATTTATAATTAATGCTCTAGACTCACTGTCTGCCACATACACAGTTGCTGAAATGGTTGAGCCTTCTATCATCATCTCTTGAGCATGACAGTATTTTTCAGTCTTTAGAAGATTGTTGTTCTTCCAAATGGCAGTATTTCCATTGATTAAGTAATTTTTGTAAGTAATTTTGTTTATAAATGCATCTTTATGTTTGTTTCTTTCTAGGTAAGAATGAGATCCCGAAACCAAGGTGGAGAAAGCTCGTCTAATGGGCACTTCTCCAGTCCCAAGCCTGTCATCAGCCGTGCAGAGCATGAAAAACTTCAGGATGATGCCAAGAAAAAGAACAAACCTCATCAGAAGGAAGATGAGGTCATGGTTTCAGCAACTGTCAGGCGGCACTCAAAATCACCTGGATCTACTGAACGAAAGAACAAGAAGTCCATAGAGCTTTCTAAAGAGGACTTGATAAAACTCCTTAGTATAATGGAAGGAGAACTGCAGGTAATTTTTTTTTACTATGTATTCTATGTATCTATTTATTTTTAGGTTGTCCAAGATGCACAGGGCTCAACTGACAGTGACATTAAAATTTAAGGCAAAGGACGATAATGACTGAGAAGTGTTAGTTGGTGTTAACAGGATAGTTATAGATTTAAGTACTGGTTAATTTACCATCTCTATCTGTAGTTACCAAAGCAAGAGAAACTATAAAAACCTGTCACAACTGATGAAGAAAGGGGAATCTGAAGGTCTTCAACACTTAAAAAGAGGCAGAAAACAACTGCAGGGGAATCAGTTTGGAAAAAGGCAAGCAAATATAATGACTGTAATTATAATCTTTGATGAATAAATTAAAGGGAAAAATTTACAAGTCTGTAATACTGAAAAAAATACTTAAGATGGACCCTGGATGTTCTGCATACTCAGATATTGCTCAAGGCTCTGTCAAAGCTCTGCCTGTCGCACCTGGCCTCCAGCACTGTGCACATTCCCTGCTTTGCAAAGGTCCATTAGTTTTATTTCTTGAAGTAGTGCTCACTTGAAGGTTTTCTCAGTTGTCCTGATTTGCACATTTATTCATCCCAGTAGTAAATCCTTGATGGCAGACAGCCTGATTTTGTGCTTAACTCACATCCCCCAAATTTCCCTCCAGTTTTGAGGATTCTCTTAATTGCTAATAAATCACAGAGCTCTCGGGAGTCTCAGCCTTCAGGGAAAATGTGATTTCAAAATAAAAAGCTGAAATATGTTATTTCAAAAAGTCAATATGAAGACTTCTGATTTTTAAAAACCTATCCCCTTTTATGCTAGGACTGCTTGACACATTTATACATTCTCCTGTTTGCCCTTTAATAGTATTTTTCACTGCATCCATGGACAAGCAGAAGAAATCTGCCCAACCTGTAAGAAAGCATTTTACGCCTCAATCCCTTTATTCTGGTTAACCATCATTATTTAGCATTTCATATAAGGCTTTACTTTTTCCCTGAAACCTACACTCATAACATTTTTACTTTAAGTTTGGACTTGTTAATTTCTTATCTGATTAAGAGAAGCAATTGATTTGGAAATGATTAATTTCTTTGGTATAGGAGTCACTTGACTTGCACCATTACCACAACTATAAGGTCTCATCCTATTAAGTATCACTCTTCCCGTATATAATTCACCTTCAGTTTGTCAGAAGGTATACTTTCTAGATTCAGGAGATATGCATTCAAAACAAGCAATTTTGTCACAAAGGGAACAGTCATTTTGCAGGGAAATACTGGGGGGAAAAAGCAAGAAAAGCTGTTGAATGCAATTTTGAAAAGGGAAAAACCCAACATTTATCATGACAGAGCAGTATCCATATTTATAGTGTTTCATTTTACTTCATACAAAAACTTGTCTATGTCATTTCCTAAAAGATGGAGCTAGCATGCAGCTTTGGTGGTGAACAGAGCCAGACCTCATTAGAAATGTATCATGGTCATGATCTTCAGAGAGATTTACCTTGAAGCCACCTTTGTGGTCTGGAATGGGTAGGCAAAGAAAGTCACTAATATTTCCTGGATGGCAATAAATGTGGTCTTTATTCTTATCCTGTTCAATATGTGGAAATGTGGGTCTTCACCATAGACTTTTACTTTGGGGGGGGAGTTAAACAACCTTTAAAAGACTGCCCATGTTCTTGTTGTCCCTATCGGGATGCTGGGGATAGGTGCCATCTGCACTGTAATATGAGGTGAAAATCCTCACCGAGATGATATTCTTATTGCTGTGGGCAATACTTTTAGGGATATTCATACATACAGACCCCACAGAGATGCTAGGCACTTCCTGGCATCACAGAAGGATTATAAGGACAAACACAGTGGTAGCTGTAGAGTGTGTCTGTTTTCTACTCTTTGCTGCCAGGTGGGGAAGAGAATCATTATTGATTGTAATTCATAGGAGCTTTTAATTTAATTTCAAAGATCCTCATTTTAGTTAGTTATTTACCTGGTACCTGTTTTGAACAGTTACTGAAGTGGGCAAGCTACAGCACTTTGGCTTGAGATGAGAGTCTGGCTTTGACACTACAAGTGAAGATGAGCCAAGGAAGACACCAGCCAGAGTAAATACTCTGGCATTACCTCCTGGCTGTCACAGTGACCTAATGCACTGAGTCATTTCATGGCTTTTCATTATCAGATCTGTTTGGACATCTCTGGTGGCTTGCTGGCATTTTGTTGAACAGACAAATCAGACTGTGGGTTTATTTTTGAAGCCATTTCAGTTCTGGCAATGAAAACACTATATAGACATATATAAAAAGATTTTGTTATGAGAATAACAGTAGCTTGTACCTGTAGGGACATCCAATATTTTTTGAAGAAAAAAGGGCGATAAAAAATCCTGACCATTTATTCAGCAGCCGTGAGCAGGACAGATCTTATGTCTGCACTACTGAATGGAGAGCAGGGTTACTCCACCTTGTAAACCCCAAACAGCAAGCTCAGCCACAGGAAGTATTCTGGTCATGACAACCTTAGGGTTATCAGGGTAAACTGGTAATGTATGCATACGCTTCATGTACCTAGTTCACTATTCACATAATCTAACAATACAACAAACATAGACTCAGAGTTGGTATCAATTTTGAGTGCTTACTTTGGCATTTGACGTCCTAGCTCTTAATTTTCAGGCTAAATGTGTCAGTAAACTGTGGAGACATGCCCTAGCAGTCTATATCTTCCTTTAAAAAAAAAAAAAAAAATTATAATGACATCAGGTAGCTTGACTGTGCTGCAACTTCTAAGGCCAAGTTGGACTCAGATTTGCCTGTCGTCAGATTTCCTGGCGGGGCCCTGTGCACTTACTGAATATGGAGAAAGAAAGGTTTTCATAAACGGCTGAGGTCACTGTAGCCTAGGCCTTATTTTGTAAGAAAACAAAAGGGGAGAAAAAGTAAACAGAAGCTGTGGTGATGAAAATGTATCCCAATAAACATGGCAGGAGAGCTCTTAAGTGCAACCTCTCTGAAGGAGAGTGAGAAACTAATGAAATGATGACAGGAATTTATTTTAAAGGCCTTATAGCTTAGTAGAGTGTCTTTTATCTTGTGAGATCTCACTGCTCATATAAAAAGCAGTGTTTACATGATCTTTAAACACATATTGAATATACAAGGTCAAAAAATCCATGAGGGATTTCTTCCTATACCTGGGAAAAAAAAAAAAAAAAGTCTAATTTTTAAATACTGCAAAACTGATTTGAAAAGAAAACTTCAAACACCAGTATAGCAAACTGGACTATGATGGCACAGTATTAATTTACATGGTGGGTACAATGATTTCAGTCAAACCAACATGTGAATATTATTAATTACAGAGCAACACAGGCAGCGTTCATCTTTACATTGATGATATAGTCCTATCCGTGGTTCACAGATTTTTGTCCAATGGCTTGTGTATTTGTCCTGTCAGAAACATACTCCCTGCACACTTTCTGAGCAGTAGCTATTAATCCCCAGCAATATCAACACTGATTTGCATACTTCCTGATTAGAAACCTAAAAGGAAATGAGGAGCAGTATTCATACATGTTTACCATTCACTCTTCTATTGCATGGCTGGAAAAGAACCCCACAATAATAAGAGATCATTTATGAAGACATCATCCCATGACAAATCATTGCTTTTTTCAAGGAAAATAATTTCTTGGCCAGGGTCTGTGCCTATTGCCAGATGACAATTTAAACCTAGGAGACAGCTGCCTATATTTCATACCAACTCAAATAGCAGCAAATTTTCCACTTGAGGTCTTTCTTATAGCTCATGTTTTATTGTGTTTCTGCACTGCAGACACGTCATTCATTCCCTGCAGCTCAGCCACCCATTCCTGTTGAGGTCTCCTGACTGCTTTGGGGACAAGGTAAATGTTTCCTGAGGGCCTGGTGGAGCATCAGAGCTTTGCTCCTCAGAGACAAGCAGGGGTGTGGGATGTAAAGTAAATTCATGTTAAGATATCAGCTGCACATTTGTGCTGCTGTAGGCCTGAGGATGTGGATGGGCGATGAATGAAACATGAAGCCTTGGAGAACAGTATGTATAAAATACAAGGTAGATGTAGATTAGTAACAAGCCACAGTTCCTGAGAAGCCTTCAGACTTCCAAATAGACTAATGTAACGCTGCATTTGGGCAGACTTTTGAAGGCAAACACTGGGTAGCAGCTATTCAGATGGATACATATTTGCACAGCATTCCTCCTTCAAAGGGAGGGGCACTGTCAAAGAAGCCCTTTTCTTTAATATGTATTTATTGAAGACTGCATTTAATAGTTAATTTGAGTGCTCACAAAAGGTGTCAAGAAGCGATAGCTCCCAAGGAAGGATAGCTCCCCTTGCCTGGGGAACAGCAGCCAACACACCCTATGGTAAGGTATGCTCCCCCTGTATCTCTTGTCTTGGTTCAAAGACAACAATTCTTATCATGTCCATTTTGATTTGGTCTCTCTGATGAGGTTACAAGTGAAAGTATTATTCTAGGATTAAGACTGCCAGCCTGGGGCTAGTAGGTTAACCACATTTGTGCCACTGATTTTTGAACCGTAGATTGCACTGGTGGATTCATCAGTGGCAGGAGGAGTTGTTGTAGGGCAGGTATGGGGGTCTGGTTGCTGATGGCTGAAATAGGGTAATCATGGGGCAAAGGAGCTTTCTCTTCCAACAGAGCCAGGAGGAACTCACCTTCAGTTGGGCTGTAGATTTTCTTCTTAACCTGGGTGTATCACAGGAGGGTCTGCAGAGGTCTGAGGGTTGTGTGCTTTCTTCTCTCTGGTAAGGTTCTTAGGAAACAGATACCAGTACTGTATCAGTACTGTACTAAGCTGTACATCCTGTCACGAGGGAAATCCTCTTTTGTTACAAACTCAATTAGCAGGTACCTACATGGGTATAGGTGATCTACTACTCATTGCATTCTATCATTTTAAAATGTGTTTTGGTATTTTACCATCTGTCTTTCTATCAGAAAATTAAGCTTTGAAAATGTAAAGAGGGAAAGTAAAATTATTTACTGTTTCCATTTTTCTACTCTCTACTTTATTTCCATTTTGTATAGCTACATATTTTATGAATACTTTCTATTCTATAATCATTCTATTCTGTTCTCTTTCCCAAGATCTAACTTTCCCTCTTTCTTTAGCTTTCCTTCCCTTCTTTATTTCTCTCTACCTTTTTGTCATTTCCTCATCTTCATACTGCAGACACATTAACTGACCCATTTTCCTGAGAATCTTGGACTTAAGACTCTAGAAGATCAGCTGTAAATCAATTCCCAGCAGCTACTCCTCTAGGCAAGCACTTCATTTAACCTTTGTCATGAATTTATCAAGCTGTGTTTTAAGAGTAGGTGGATTGTCTACCTTGACTACACTTACTGGAAAACAATTCCAGAACTGAAAGGCTTTAACATCTATCAAGTTTATTTCTTTTAATTTTTGAATGCAATTGAGATTATGATTAGTGAAGCTTTTTTTGAAATTGTGTTATACACCAACCATGCTTTGGAAAGCCTACGCCTGTGTGAAAAGCCTACCTATTGTGTAATGCCTGATGTGTTTGTGTCACATCCCCTGAGCCTTTGTTTTGCTGTGCTAGTCATTCCATGTCTTTTTAGTTTTCTCTAGCAAAATAGACTTTCCACATCTTCCATCACCTCTTGATCAGAACCAGTTACACCTTGTGTTCATCTTTCTGCAATGTCTGTATCTGGAACTGCACATGGTGCAGTAGGAGACAACTCTCTGGTGCCTTGTACATTGAGTTTAATATTTCCCTTCCTCAGCTGACATTGTTTTACTTGACCTTCTCATCACTTGTCGGTCTGATTGATATAAGTCAAGTAGTTTGTAGCTAGTTGTTGTGTTCTTCTCTCTGTCTTTTTTTCCTCTTGCTGCAATGGATAAACTTTCATGTAATGCCTGAAACTGTTTTTATTTTGAACTTGACTTTCCCAAGATGTTGAAACAACATTGTGATAGCCACCTAAGTATTGCTTAGTTAAGACCACTGTACAAACTCCTGTATTTTTCCTTTAGTGCCTTTCTTGATACTCTTTCATTAATATTACAAAATACTGAGCTGCCTGAAAGCTCAAGTGA
>JANIJG010013365.1:0-14702 GCA_024611175.1 Megaceryle torquata | reverse complement strand
AGCTTTATTGTCCTTTGGACACACTCCAGCACCTCAGTGTTTTTCTTTTAGTGAGTGGCCCAAAACTGGATACAGTATTCAAGGTGCTATCTCACCAGTGCTAAGTACACAGGGATAATCACTTCTTTTCTCTGCTGGCAACACTATTTCTGATACAGGTCAGGAAACCACTGGCCTTCTTGGCCACCTGGGTACACTCTGTCTCATATTCTGTTGTCAACCAACACACCCAGGTCCTTTTCCACCTCGCAGATTTCCAGTCACTCTTCCCCAAGCCTGTGATCCTTTTAGAGGTCCAAAATCCAACTTACCCACAGTTTTCATGGTTCCTTTTAACTTCTATTCAAAAGTCTTCCACTTTGAAAATTATGACCAGTGCACACAACAAATAATACACAATTGCATGTATTCAGGAGACATAGCTATTCCAATATTCTGTACAGACAAGCTCATATTACACAGGCAGCATAACAGTGCAAGAAAAGAAATTTATACTAGTTCTTAACAAGTCTAATAATGTATAAGCAAGGAAAGATGATTTAAAACATTAAAGCACTTTCTGATATAATAAAAAGAGAGATAAGTTCTGTTGCTTGCTTCCTGTCAGAGGAAGAAATGACCATGGTCCAAACCAGTCTCCTATATACTTTACTTTAGAGATCCATGTGCTTATATCAGTCATATATTTAACTTAAAACTGGTCAAAAATAACATAAAATGAATGCAAGCTTCTTAGTTGGTTTTGTTTTGTTTTGTTTTTTGACTTGGCTTCCTAAAGCCTTCATCTAAAATGACCTTGTAATTATCCCTTGAATTGACAATGAGTGTCAGCTACTGAAAGAATCAGCATAAGTGGACTGCGTGCCAGATGATGGAGTTAGACTAAAGGTGTGAGTGCTCCTGGCCTGTGCTGAAGCAAGTAGGAGACTGTTTATAACATCCCTTGACAGAGAGAACAGAAAGTATAAATGAAGAGTCAGGGAGACTATGGGATGCTAGTTGTAACAGCAAAGCCAGTTCAAGAAACTTCCTCCCAGTTTACTGGAGCTTCACTTCACCAGTCCCTGAATTAGTCTGTAAAATGTTATAGACAACTGTGTCATTGAAATTATCTGTGTAACAAATGTATTGTAAAACACAAACAAAGAGATTACTTCTAATGTGAATCATGCCAATGAAGCCTTACAGATGGTTGCACCTGCACAATTGCTGAGGTCACTACAGGGGAAAGGAAGTTCTTATGCTTTAAATCATTCTCATTTAACTGTAACTGAAGTAAAGATCTTCCAGTGGAACTGGAAGCCAGTGCTGATAGCCATTGCCAGTGAGGTTTTCTTGTTCCATTTAAAGTATTTCTAAAGAAGAAAGATTTTTTTGTGATACAGTAAACTTAAAAAAAAAGACCAGTCAAATCATAAGCAATAATTTGTACATCCCTGAATTTGTATAATTTGGATCATTTGAATCATTTGCTGTCATGTATTTTCTAGTTTATATTGTTGTCATTAAAAGTGGAAAGAAGAAATCTGAAGCATATATTAGGCAATAAAAATATTTCCACTATGGTGCTCAGCATGAGAGGTTCTCTTTCTTGCCTTTTATTATCATGATCTATCACAACTCAGATTCTCTCAATACATTTTCAGTGTTGTTATAACTACTGCTGAATGATTCCAATGGACTGAAAGACCACCTGTCAGCCAGCTTCCTCACATAATTTTAGCTATTTACTAGGGTCTCTCTTGAGACCAATGGAAACTACTTCTTTTGACTACACTGTATTTTCATTTAAATATGAACATCAACATTGTGACCTGTTTCAATTTTGCATTAAATGATAAGCCAGACTTTACAAGTTGCTGCAACAGCCAGAGGGGTTTTGTATTCTTTTGGAAAACTTGCAAAACTCTCCACATATGTACATAATGAGCACATGGTAAGGGTAGTGGGTGGGTAGGGGTGTCATCTATCACACTGAAGTTTAAGATAAGGAAGTCAAGACTGAATTTGTCAGTGTAGGCTCCTTGGTTAGGTTGTTGCATCTTTCAAGATGTGGTGTGTTTCACAAATTCATCAAAGTCTGTCAAATCATCAAGAAGCATTTTAAGGGATAAATATCAAAGAATGGTCCTGGTTAAACAATATGGGTTCCAAGTTAACAAGCACAAGCTATAGCTTTTCTTAAACTTTTGCAAGAAAGAGAGAGCAAGAAAAGAAACTCTTAATTTCAAATTACTCAAGGACAGACAGACATGTCACACAGAGATATAAATTAATCATTTGGGAGACTGAATTCCTATGCTTATTCTGCTAAATAAATTCAGTGTCTTTGCAGGAAAACTGTAGTCTGGTCCTATTTGGTGTCAGCACAGTCAAAGGCTCCCAACTGCTAATAGTGACTGAATGGTCAAAAGGACATGGGAAACCAAATAGTCTGGCTTGGGCTTGAGATCAACTCTGTCCCCAGTACAAATTAATTTTTCAGGTGTTGTAGATTTTTGATCTTTTACTTTTCCATTTGGCTTTTTCTGTCTTCCTGACATTCTGAAGAGATCTATTTCTACAATACCTGCTCAAAGTTCTTACACCCTAGGTTTCCTCAACAAATAATAATTTCTAGATGGAATGTACTGAAAAGGAAATGAGCTCAAAATATGTGGGTAAATTAAAGCTGTTGAAGGGTACCCTTCTTTTTCTATTAGCCTAGAACAGCAAAACATGTACAGAAGACTTAAGACAGAAAACAGTGAATAGTACCTTGTTGGAAGTCTCAAAAGAGAAGTTTCAGAAAATGCTGTAATTTCTAATTTTTATCTAATTCTTGAAGATCTGAACAAAAGCAGAAAAATGTTAACATGCTGAAGATGTTGCCATCTGGGTGTTGTTTTGGTTTGTTGTTGTTGTTGGGGTTTTGTTTGTTTGTTTGTTGCTTTTTTAAAATTCGTTTTGTTTTAAGACAACAAAACCCTATCAGGCATTAAGAAATTCTGGAGAAGAGTCAAATCTGGACCAGAATGGCTGCACAGCTCTAATGGAATCATTATAAAGTGAAAATGGTTTTTAAGTCCCCCTCAAATTACAAGCTGTAATTCAGGCCTCATTCAAAGTCAGTTCATTCATGACATCACCAAAAAAAGACTGATGTGTAGTCACTGATGGTAGTTAACAGCTACTATTGCAAAGGAGTGAGTAAACCCAAGTGATACCAATAATGCCACTCAGTGAAATAAAAACAGTCAGAAAGTCAGTGCCTCAGCAAAAAAAAGGATAGGACTCACTGCATCAAATGAGTCCAGCTAGGAAAATTGAGGAAGCTTTATAGGAAAATAGGAAGGCTAAATCCAGAGTGTAGATACTTGTATATTGCTTTTACAAAGACAGTTTTAATTACACATTTGAGGATGTCCTGATGAGTGGCAAAAATCTCAGCCTATCACAATATTTTAGGCACAGAACAATGCTTAGGAAAGTGTTTTCCAGAGAGACAAACATTTGTCTTTTTCTGCTATTTTTCAGTCGTCCCATATATTGAAGCTTTGAAACTGCATAAACATGATTCAAAGTAAAACAAGAATGGCTTAAAGAAAGATTTCAACCCTTAAGGCTCCTAAGCATCATTCATATGGTCAGATATATAGCTTGTATTTTCTCTCATGAGCTAGATGGATTGCTCTGGCAATCTCTGCTGTATCTAGATGGATTGCTGGGATGCACTAGGAAGTCCCAGCAGCGGGCACCATAACAAAAATCTAATGACTAGCTTATCTTAAGAATAAATTTCTCAAAATGCTAACCAAATTTGGATCAAGGCATCTGTCAAGCTCTACCAGACACAAACTGGCAACAGTAGTGTTCATGCTTAGAAAAGGGAATCAAAGACTACTAGAACTTTGTAGGGTTGGGCTCTTCCCCACTAAATACCACTGGCCAGTTATGTCTTGTCACTGAAGCACAGTCCCCAGTAAATCCTGCAGGTATTTGCAGCTTACAGCAGCTAAAGAAGACATGGTGTAATGCTTGAAATGTCAGAATAGCATCTTGCTGATCACAATCCCACTTTTGCACGTAATGAAGACCTGTTGAGAGGCATAGGCAGGTCTCACCTAATGGGTAGATATTACCTCAGCAGACATTTATATTCAAAGCATGATATTGCAGTACCACAACTGTTTTGTTTGACAATATGTTATTTCACAAAAATGCATAGAAATGTATTTAACAGCAAGACTCCTTTGTGTGCTTTAAAAAGTTTTTTTTAAAAAAGGCCAGTCCTCTACAGAAATCCCTTAAGATATTTTATGTATCTTCACATGTTATTATGCTACGAATATGTTGCAGTTCTTGGTCTTCAGCATTATTTTGAGGAAGGCAGTGTCACTCATATGTATCTAGCATCACACTGATGACACACATTTCACCATGGAAAACAGATTACACAGTACCAAGTCCTTACAAGCATCTTGACAACACAGATTATCCAATTATCAACTGACTGGGAATGTAATGTGGCTTTTCATATCATCTCATCAGAGTTGACATATTTATCCACAGTATCTGCACTACTGTGTCTAAAGTGCATATAAACTGGCCCTTGCTAACTCTCTTAACAGGTCTATGATGTCCCATGTGCTGCTTAGGAAGAGGACCAGTGAGATTTGGGAGATCTAGTCTCTGAGAAGCTAAGACAAAGTGTAAACTTAAGGATCATATTTCCATGGGCACCAATTTAAGAGAAAAGTTCCCTCCTCAACTGCAAAATCTTTGAAACACCAAGTAAGTCTCTGAATCAACCAGTTATAAAAGGGAGAAAGACTGAAACCCAAGGGAGTGATCAGGTTTCACTGTTACTCATGTAGTTAGAGTAAATTAACTAATCAGCACCAAATAACATTGACCCTCTCAGAGTACTTCAAGTATAAACATGACATGGAATTCCATGTTTCATAATACTGAATGTACTTAATATGCAGTAGTGTACTTTCAATGGAGCAGGAACTTCTACATTAAGCCATTGTGGTATTCTTGATAAAGGTGCAGAAGGGTGTGTATTTAACATACTATTTCCATATACAAATCCTATGCTTCCCATGCAAGAAGACTCCAGTAATGCCTACAGAAGTTTTGACTATCACCTTTGCAAATGGAGAGTACTTCTCAGTGTCTGAAACCTCACACATTTCCTCAAACAGCAATGATTTTCCTAGTGAACCTGCTGCTCTAAAGCAGAAGCAACTGCCATGAGAATCCCAATACTATATTCTATGCTTGTATTAAGGTATTTCTCCTCAGACAAAGGCACTAATGTGCAAAAGGAGATGAGGAAAAACAGAAGCAATGTTCCTCAAGTTCTCCAGCCTCTTCATGCCTTGTCATGTGTCTTCTCATATGCACAAAAGCATGAATAAAAGGGAATAGCTAACCAGTATCATTAATAGAAAATACATTTTTCAGCATAATTT
The DNA here is from genome assembly GCA_024611175.1 of Megaceryle torquata. Classification (NCBI taxonomy): domain Eukaryota; kingdom Metazoa; phylum Chordata; class Aves; order Coraciiformes; family Cerylidae; genus Megaceryle; species Megaceryle torquata. Next base: position 9,243 of record JANIJG010013365.1, on the reverse strand, counting down.
TCAAACTGGTCTATGGCACTGGAAGCTCTGTGAAAGAGATACTACACCAGCCCCGCTGCGGTTTCTACAGAATACTATTGGCTACTGCTTGGGGTACCCTAGCAAGGAACTGCAGGGTACTCTGCTGGGGACATGGCCAGAAACTTTCCAGTGCAAATCAGTGCCATGCCAATTTGTGTATTTTGCGTTTCTGTGTTTTTGAAGTCATGTTTAATCCAGGTATTTAGGTGTTTGGGGATTTTTTTAGGTGTTTTTTTTATTGTGGGTATGTTTGGACTCGGTGATCTAGGAGGTCTTTTCCAACCATGAATATTTTGTGATTATGTGACAGATGTTTCCAGATGTCTCTGAGACCACTGTCAAAACCCCAATGCCCACAAAGAAACCAATTCTTTAGGCAGGCAGGAGCCCAAGCTCACACCCTAGCTCACAAATATTTAAGAAAAGGTTGCAGCTGCAAGGGGGAAAACTAGGGGAGGAGGCACATGGAAGGAAACATTGCTGGAGATGCATGTTTGAAAGGAGCCACTCCAGGACAGGAGCATCACTCAGATAGATTCCTGAAGGACTGCAGCCTGGTGCAGCCCAACAGAGGCATGGATATCCACAGAGGAGCTGAAGCCCATGGATGATTCTTTCTGGAGTAGAGGGAAATGAATACACCAAGGAGTGTTATACACACACCGTGACACAGGAGACCCCAGCCCCTTCAGGCTGCTTGTGGCCGCACCAAAGGGATGAATGGCTGAATGTAACACACAGTGAAGACAAGGGAAGGTGAGACTAGGAAGTGGGGAGAGGAGGTGTTTGACTGAAGTTGAGCCTAGGAAAAAGGGGGGGAAACCCTCTCCATAAGTGTTTGGGGGTTTTTAAATTTTGTTTTGTTTTGTTTTTCTCAATACCTGAATCAGGCTTTAGGAGTTTATGTTAATATACTGCAATACATTGCATTCAGTAAAAATTGTCTGAGTTGAGACTGTTTTACTTCCTACAGCCTTATCCCCATTAAATTCCATAGGACTTTTATAATAAGGATTGAATCTGATTTGCAATGTGATACAGTTCTTTATTTATAGACTCTTATATGAGTTAAGTTCTAAATATAGCAGCATGCAGTTGGCTAGTCCCTGCCAGAAATCTAAATGGAAGCATACATAACTGCACTTTGTTAATATGGTGCCACTGCCTCTTTCTAAGGTGAATGTTATGATTTCAAGGCAAGATGGCACATATTAGAGACTGCACAAGATAACAGAGACAACTCATTTCACATGCTAGCTTTCAGCTCGTGATGAATATGAAGCAAAGAGGTAACGTGGCTACTGATTTTGCCAAAAGTACATTAGGCAGTTTTGCTTTCCCAATGAGATTTTATGCAAATCTCTATCAGTTACCACAATACCTTCTTAAGAACTACCTCCTTCACCGTAAGTAGTAAATTTCTCACCATGAGATCAATTAAACCCCCACACCCCATGGGAAGCAATGAGAGTTCTATCACTTGAACCTTTTCCAAGTAGATGCGAGAAAGCAGTCAACATCAGGAATGTGTTAGGGAGTACTCTCAGGAGGCAACTAAATTACTTGAGTTCCTTTTCAGTTTCTGACTTCTCTGTTTATATGAAACTAGAAGCTTTCCTAACTTAGGCTAGAAAGATTTCCAAGCCTCTGAACAGCAGTCCCTCCTGGCTGAACCAATATTTTATTTAAAGCTCTCTATCTAAAATTAGATAATTAATTTCCAGTTACTTCCTCCCAACACTTTTAGGCAATTTTTAAGAAATTTCAATACTTACAGATTCTAGAAATAGCTTTCCTACTCATGTACCTTTTCATCTAGCAAGACACCAGTTTTTCCCAGAGGAAGTCCCACATAAACCCCTTGTTTTTTTCTTCATTGCTGAAAACTACCCCTCTTAATGTATGATGAATAGTTAGTGCTCAATTTGTCATCCCTTGTTCACTGCCACAAGTCTATGTATATATGACTGAATTAATTTTTTATTTATTACAGTTGGAGTGAGTAATTTTCTCTTTATACTTTCTCAATGTCTGATAAGAAAACAGCAACATGGGATTTGTCCAGAAAGAAATCATAGGGAAACCCATCAGGCAGATCTCATAATGGGGAAGGTCTGGGTGAGAAAACAAAGGCAGATCTTTGAGGGTACAGGGATCAAAGGATAAAATACACTCAGTACTGGCATGAAAATTCATAATAAGCATGTAATTACTTCATATTTCTTCATTACTGATGAAAATGGCCCAATAAAGAAATAAAGATAAACCTCTCTATTCATTAAAATATTCTATATCTCTGAATGAGTTGGTGAAAACTGAGCTGTGTTTTGTATTTTTGCAGTAGAAGGGACAAAATATTTCTGGAATTATAGAGGGATTATGCAGGTAGATGGGAGTATATATTCTGTATATTCTCTAAAATAAGCATGCAGTTCACATGCTTTCAGAGTTATTTATGCCTTAATGGAACTGTTTGAGTTGACACAGGAGACAAGAAGCAAAGGTGTCTTGCATGACTGAATTATTAATGCTGGTCAATGCCAGGAAGAAGTAACATTTAACAGCCATAGTGCTGTGAGAATGTGTAAATAGTGAAGTTAACACTTAAAGATACCAGGTGTTAGGATTGTCAGAAAGGGTTTAAAAGGCAGGGGCAGGGGAGGTGTTAGGCTGGGGGGTTTGTGAAAAGCAGTGTTGATTGCAGGGATGATGAAATTCTAGAGTGCTCAGGTTATGGCAGCAGAGCTGCCAACATACGTATGTGTATAAACACACCATTTTCATGCAAATCTAAAGATTTTAAATACCACATCCTATGAACTAACCCATGTTGCTTTTCTTCTCATTCACCATCACACTAAAAGAGTCACAGTGAAAACCAAAAGATACCGACATGAATACCACCTTCTCAGAATATTAGTTCTATTTGATGAACAAAAAGGAAGCTCATCAAAATCTAGTGTTAGTCTCAAAGGGTGAATCTACATGTCCAAAGCCCATAAAATCCTGTGGTATAGTAACAAACTTGATATAAAGCATCAAATTTGTGATCCAGGAGCTAGTCATTACATACCTTTCACAGAATACAATCTGGGGAAAATATGAAACAAAATATGCCCTTTCTATTCTCAATTTGATCACTAACACACTTTAATCAATTACAATAGTTGCCTTTTATAAAATACTTCTAACCCTAGTAATGGGAGAAAATACCAAGTTATGATAAAACTCATTCATGATGCAGTTTTTCAAGTGGTGGAACTATATCAAAAATCACACAAAATCCATCACACAAAATATAAATATTCACAAAATCCGAGGGAATAAATTTGAAAGTCTTTTTTTCTCTTCATATCCAGCTGTGCCCTACAAGTGCCTGTTTTTAAATATAAACACTTAACACAGAAAGACTGCTAGCCCACAAAGGGATTTAATAATCCCAAATGTCCTTACATTCTTTAAGGCTGTGTGATATATTTAAAATAACTATTCTTTCCACTCTATGAAGATTTCTAATGGACAACTGAGTATTAATGACCAATTTTCATTCAATCAGTAGGCAAATGAATCAGGATTTCTGAGTAATCTTTCATGTCTCTCATGTTAGGTATTATTACTTTTTGTGAGAATACGAAAACAGTTATATAAATTGACGTCCTGTAGGAGTAAACTTTGAAACTCTATCTTTTGCTTTTTCCTCCAGAGCTCCTTATGGAAATTATTTTTTATTAAGATTAATTTTAAAACACAGCACAACATGGTACAGATCTGTAGTTTCAAAAGGGACAAGAATACACACAAAAAATGAATGTTCATAAAACTGCCCAAAAGCAGTAGTCAAAATATTCAGAAAATTATTCCAGAGATCTGAGCTTATTTAAATCCAAAATGCCTTATAATGGACAGCAAAGTCTGGGAAAGAAAACAAAAAATATATCTCAGAATTACTTCAGAAAAGACATGTGATCTGACTCCCATGTTTCATTTTTTTCTAAAATGGTTGAAATTTCAACACTGTTAACATGGATTTCCATTATTCATATCATTATTACTCTATCTCAGTACCTGAAAGGTCTAGACAGGAAGAGATTATACAGATGAAAGACAGTGTAGAGAGACTTAGAAAAATGACCTTTTCATATGACACAGCTTAACAGATAAAGTTAATTACTACTAACTAAAAACATTCAACACCTCACGAATATTTTAATGAGTGTTTCATATAAGAATGAGGAATGAGATAGCAGAAAATGCACACAAATATCTTGTTTTGTTTGACTACTGTAAAGAGAAGGGAAAGATTTTTTATTTTGTTTTAAGAACGAGAACTATCCTGGTAATGTTTACAAACCAGATGAAAGAAAAAAAAGTGGTTTCTGAGTTCATTATGAAAATTGCACAATATGGTGGGTGTCTGTCATTACTCTATTTGCAAATTTCTGAAAATTATTTTATATAACAGGTACTAACATTCTAAAATGTAAGTCAGAGTTAGAAACTGACTGTTCCCTACAGAGAACGAAGACACTAGGGCCTTGGATGTATCTTACACGCCTCTGCTGATCATCTGAAAGAGAGATACTCACACTCATCTCCTCTATAGAAAAAGAGTCTGCCACCAAGCCCAGACTTCTAATTGGTCTATGCGAAGCTCGTTTTCCCAAGGTCTTCTAAGAGAACGGACATAAAACAGACTTCTGCTTCTCCACAATACTGTATTTTCTGGTGTGGCAAAGTTATCTTTCTCACTTGCCACTTGCATCTATGCTGACAGAAAATGTTTAAGCCTGTTAGTTAGCACATGTGTTTCCTCAGAAGACCGAAAAATGGGATTTCAGACATGTATGGGGCACTAGCTCAGGGTGGTAAAACCTGGAGTCAGTGTCTTCAAGACTGAAAGCCCAGCTACCCCACTACTATCACAGTGCTTGAAAATAAGATTTTTTTTGTGTGCATTGCAACTGCAAAATGTAAAAGCTGTAGCATGGTCATTATTTGGGAAAGATGTATACACATGATGCATCTCGCTGTGTCCCTCTGCCTGCTTTGATTTAACAATAATTAGACACTTGACACTTGTGTCATGTTCAAAATTACCCATATGAAACACAAGAAATTTCAAATTTTTCTGATGACATCATCAGACTTTAGACTGCAAATATTAGACTGCTTGTATGAGATTGAATATTTTCCTGTTGACTAAGCCCCAGTAATCCAATTATAAAGTGTCTAATAACTAGAAAATGCAGCAGTCTTAGCTAACAGCCCCAGAACAACACTGTATTAGTCATAATTTTGCATGAGCTACCTGACTGAAATATGGGAATGAGAAAGTTTAGGAGCTGACATTGATATGAAGACTACATCCACAAGGAACGTATTGCTAGTACATTAGTTGCTAAGCAATAATCAAAATATTTTCTCAAACATATGACTGCACCAAACAATACACATTATTACTTTTTAATTCAGAGGCCATATTAATTCAAACATTGAAAATTCCAGGGCTAACCATACATCCAGCCCATGTCATAGAAAGGACCCTTGCCAAGCATAAATGCACACCCTAACTTTGATAAGGCTTGAGTGTCAATGGAGAAGTACATTCACTGCTTCTGCTGCAGCAAGAGACCAACTCCTTTATAGGGGATTACACTGTACAGACATATAATTTGACACTTCCAGAGCATAACTATGGGCAGTCTACAGGCATCAAACACCTTTATTATGTAATTTAGTTTATAATGTACATCTCCTTCTGCATGTACCTCATTCAAGCTACACAGGAAATACTGTGAACATAGTAGTTTCTATTTATGAATCTTCGTGCAGGACCATAAAATAGCCAGATAAATTCAAGAAGTCAGGAACCCATACAAATTTTGAGTTCATGGAGAAGGAGTCAAAGACAGAAGAGGAATCCCAACAGATTAAATTAGGGACACTGCTAAATCAAGCAATCAACCAATTTGCAGATGGGAAGGAGAAAAACTTTGCTGGGGTCACGTTAATTCAAGGAGAAGACCCAAATGTTCTCCAGGCCTAAGATATCCATTACAGTGAACTTTTAATTACCTCGGAAGGACAAGAATATTGTTGCAGTTCTGTCAGCCCTCCTCTGTAAGCTCCAGCATGTGGTGTCTCCCATGGGATGGAGTTCTTCACTAACTGCTCCAGCATGAGTCTTTCTAATGGGCTGCAGTTCTCCAAGAACTGCTCCAACATGGATCCTCTCCATGGGGTACAGACCATCAGGAATAGACTGCTCCAGTGTGTCCCCCCAGCAAGTCACAATCTCTTCCAGAAAATCTGCTGCTGTGTGTTCTCTCCACAGACATCACCTCCTCACAGGATTGTGCTCCATCATGGGCAAGATTTCTTGGTTTGTCCAATTACTATAAAAGACATTATAATGGTATTTCCACATCAACATTTTAATGTGAGATTATCTCTTATTTGCCAAACAGGGAACAGTCATCATGAAAGGTGCTATGTATAAGCCATGGAAGAATTCACTCTGTTGTGCACCTCCAAGTGAGTAACATCTTGGGAGAGCACAATCTGAGTATTTATGTTACACAAATGTGCAGATAAAAGCAGCAAATGGAAGTGTCAATAGATCTGTATTACATCACCTGAAAAGGATTTTAAGGTATTTGTAATGATTTTCAAGATGATATTTGCACACCCTATCTATCTTTAGATGAATAGAGGACAACAGAATATGCTTGCCACCTTGAAAAGGTATCCTAATCAAAGGTCACTCAAAGTCATGCTTTTTTAAAAGTTTAACTTTTTTTTTCCTCTGAGTTTTTCCTATATTTATCATGCTTGTTTTATTAAAAAGCATTTGTCTGTATATGTTTAGAAATAGGTTCACAGAAAAATGTTAGTTGTACTGTCCATAAGCAAGAAGAAAACAACAAAAGAAGGAAAACCTTCAGCAATCACAAGAACTCCAAAAGAAAATTAAAAACATGTGCAGTAGCTTAAGGAGGGTAAGAAGAACTGGCATAAGTTACAAGGGTTAACTGTTATTTCCGAGAAAACCTAATCACAGCATCCTTCTGGCTGGGAGAGCATCAAACACAGAAGCTGTAACTGAAGTATGTACATTGGATCCAGTACAGGAACTGACAGTGCTCCTTCAATATCTTGACAAGTTCCATTGAATGAGTGGAAGTTCTCCCCAAGACTCTTTGAGGAATTATATCATGATACTCACAAAAAGATTAAGAACTGGCTAATACCCTTAAAACAGCTGCTCAAGAATATAAACAATGCAACTATTTTGCTGAAGTGTGATTCCAAATTCATGCAAGTTAAGCTGTAAGGCAATTATGTAGCCACTGATCGATGAAAAATGAGTGCAAGATGAAAGATTAAATCCTTCTAACCAAATGGAGTGTTTCCACAGATTCCTTAAGTCATCAAATAGCATACAATCTCAGTGAGGGTAAATATGTGGCTTTACATCTATCAATTACACTCTTCTATGTCCATATGTTTATTCAAATATGTCTTGCAGGAGACAACTTGTAGAAATTATGCACCATATTCTACATTGCAATCAGTTAATTATATAATCTTTTGTAATTTATAAAATAATTATGTATCATATTCAATTGTTTTATCAAAGATTGCTTCCACTCCCTTATATGTGGCTGAAAAAGCTTTTGCTTGCTTAACCCATTTTGTCAAAGTTTTTGCGTTTGCTTAGATTAATTCTGATTTCAGTTATAAGATTTTAATGCCTTATACAGCATTACATGATGGGTTTGGGGTCTCTAAGATTATGTATTCTTAAAGATTAGAGTTCTAGAGAGCAACCCTGTTTCAGTGAAGTGATAATATACACATAAGGATTACAGAGTAGTGTGAAGTAGGAGGGACCTGGAATGACAAAGATACATGAGAAGAAATAATCAAGTTTTAGGGCAAGTTAGGAAGCAGAAAAAGATTAACTATGTGGCAGTTTTCATAATGTATGTTTTTTAAAAAACAATATCAACATAAATTTGGTAGGAAAAAAGACTGTTTGAAGCAGGAAGAATTTTGGAGTACCCTGAGTTCACTAATGAAATTTATCATTTTCTTCTAGCTTTGATTTATGGTTTTTTTGAAAGGGATTGTTCTATCATTTGGGAAGGTCTTGCTGGCTTTGACATCTGAACTCATGCAGAGAGTCCTGCCTGTATGTTCTATGTTCCTGCAACACACTAGTTTTGTTGAAACTGTGCATACTGCACAGTGTGTCTCATAGTAGTGTATTGACTGATATTCCAAAAGCAGGCACAGGGACAGAAGTATGCTCATTACTGTCTGAGGTTTGGGTTAATTTTCACAAGAAGGTGGGAGAGGCCATGGTCAAGATCGACAACTGATCCAGCCACTGGGATATTTGATACCACACTGAAGTCATGTGTGCTATGCAACAGGAGGGCTGGTCAGGACAATGTGGTGGTAGGGTCAGGCATTTCAGTGAGTGTTGTGTTTTCTATCACTCATTTTATATATTACTTCATAGTATACTACTGTTTCCTCTTCCCTTGCACCATTCTATTAAACTCTCCTTATCTCAATCCACAGGGGTTTTGCCTTTCCTCCTTGTTCTCCTTCCCATCCCACAGGGGGTGAGGGGGCAGTGAGGGAGTGGCTGCATGGTGCTCAGTTGCCAGCTGCGTATAAATGACAACAATTGCTTAGAGATAGAGCTATTAGGACAAGCAGAATGTTTACAGTAAAGGAAGATTAAAATTAAAGTCAGCAAAATGAAACAACTGTCACAAACAGATGGCTGAACCAGTTCCATTTTCAGTAATCCATCTGTAGTTTTGAAGGTTATATTGGACCCTTATTTTCAGCACAGTCTAGACTGCGTAAGAATTGGCAAATATTAAGTAGATGCAGTCTCAGATACATCAGCTCAATCAGTCAGCTTTAAACATGCAACTTCTCTTCATTAAAGGCTAGAGTAATGCCTACCAAAGCTGGAAAAGTGTTAAACATTTAATTTCTGTAGAATCACAGCTCTAGGCCCTGTTTTGGCATCCTCTCTATAATGTGTCTTCAGGGGTAAGTCTGACAGTACTTAATATGCAGAGCTGCTCCGAATTTGCATTTAAGCACATAAATCCAAGGCTGTGATCTTGAAGATTGTAGCTCAGTATTGCCTGATGGTGTTAGTTGCCAATTTTATCTTCCAGAGGAGTCTTGCTTTTT
>JANIJG010013364.1:5047-30221 GCA_024611175.1 Megaceryle torquata | reverse complement strand
TGGGCCTGGAGGAAGTGGTATTTAAAAGTTAACCAACTTTCTTGGGCTCCTTTACCCTCCAGAGTCCTAGCCCATGGAATTCCTGAAAGCAGATCTTTAAAAAAGTTCAAAGTTAGCCCTGCGGAAGTCCAGGGTCGTAGTCCTACTTACTGCTCTACTTCCCCCTTGTATAATACTAAACTCTACCATATAGTGATTACTGTTGCCTAGGCTGTTCCCAACCCTAATGTCCCCAACCAGTCCTTCCTTATTAGTTAATACAATGTCCAGCAATGCACCTCTCCTTGTTGGTTCCTCCACTACCTGCATCAGGAAGTTATCACCTAGACCCTGCAAGAGCTTTTTGGACTGGGTATGCCTGTCTGTGTGGACCTAAGATTTACATGTCAAAAGAACCATGGAAAGTGGACACTAAAGGTCTTTTAAGAAGTTACCTAGTCCAGCCCCTAACCTATGTGGGATCAACTCCACCTTTGTCATCCTGAGAGGTTTCTGTGTAACTTACTCCTCTAGGATTTTAGCGATGGGGGTTTTGATCCTCCATTGATAACTGGTTTAACTGAACACCCTGACTGACCCTCCTGGGTAATGGGAGTGGGATCCCACTGGGTGGGAAATTACCTGTTCTGTGACTGAGGACATCTAGATGGTGAGGGCTGTTGTGTGTGTCTATAGCCACGTGTGTGTGCCAGTACTGGCTGTTGTCTGGGAGAGAAGCCCCTGCACACCTAAGAAACTTTTGCCTGCGATGAAAAAAAAAGCTGTGACTAATACATTGATCAGTGATGTGTTAATGAAGATTTCACTTTGTGAATAATTCTTATTTTCCATGTCTGAATCTCCAAAAAGCAAGAGTGACCTGGTCCCAAGAGCAGCTCCCCAGGGGAGCCTGTTAGTTAGAACAACCCCTTGACCCCAGATATCCTCCTGTATTTAAAATGTGCCAGGCAGCTTGTCGTGTAATGTGCTCTACTTTCTGCCTGGGATGCATCCTTTTAAATAAAGCCATCACATGATGGCTGAATGCCTTTGAGAAATCCAAGTGCGCACTCTCACCCGAGTTGGTTTATCCAGCAAGCCTGCAATCTTGTCAAAAAAAGGTAGCTTGATTTGACACCTTCACCAAAAGCAGGGTTTGAGGTGACTTGCACACTTTGTGTGCTAGCCTGTAATTCCATGCTACTCTTAAACGTACTTTTCTTCTGCACTGGCATTGGGGCTTATTGTGCTACACTGTTCTGCAGGTTGCTTGGTTTGTATTTATAAATGTTGTAATTATGTTGTTGCAATTGAATGCCCTGGGGCTTCTTCAAATCTTGAAAAGCTAAAAACCAAAAATTGCAAGTCCAGCGTTCCCCAGTCAGGCCTTTTGAGACTCTTGGGAGTAGCTACTTTGCTGGTGGCTTTATGGTGTTATTGCTCATTCTCCTCTGTTATACAGCAACTAGAAGTGGATCATCCCAGTAGTACTCCTGTCTGGTCTTGAAGTGATGGCTCCATGAACGGCTATGCTGAGGGAAAGAAAATGCAAAAGAATCAGTGAATGTGCCCGAATTGTCAGTAAAATAAAACTATTACGGTACTTTTCCAGCCTCCAAAATTAAGGCTACAGATGATAAAACAGCTTTGATGCCATGAACCTTTTTCAAGCAGGGTTTTATTCCTAGCCCAGGCTGGATTTGAGCAATTGTACTGTACAATCCTTATATTCCCATAGCAAGAGAGCTCACATTTAATGTGTTGCCTTGTGGGGGTTTCTTTGCATCTTTAATGCTTTGCCATTCAATAGCTCTGTGCTTTGCAGGACCCTGGAGATAAAAGAACCAATATTGCTTCGAAGGGTTATTTCTAACACAGGAGTAGTTAAGAAACTGTCTGCACACAAATGACAAATTATTGTAATCTGAACAAAGACTGGGGCAGTAAAGATCACACCCACTGAAAACTTGAAAGAAGTCATAGACAAAGATGAAAAGATGGACTCTAATGCTCCCAAATGCAGCAATGTGGCTAATTGGTACAAATGAGAGAAGCAGACTTGAAGATGAATTGCCAAGTTCTCATCTTTCTCCCATTATCTGCAGTTGCCCCTCGTGCAGCATTGCCAGAGCTCTGCCAGCCCCTGCCCACAGAAGCCTCCAGTTTACATGTGCTCACAGCACTGGGAGAGAAATGTGTGCCCCTGAGGGCTGTTTTTGACTGTTTTAACAGGCAGGAGGAGGCTGGGCTTGCACTGCAGCATGGCTGATCCTGCCTTTGCTGTGAAATCAGAAGGAAAATATTTCTCCATGATGCATTTCTTTCTTTATCTCATTTTATCAGCCTGGCTTGCAGCATGGTACCTTTTGTTTGCATGGTGGGACTAGCACCAGTGCAGGAATTACTGAGTAGTTCTCTCAGGCTTAGGAATGTGGGATGACGCACTATGGGAGCAGAGTGCTTCATTACATCCTTAAAATCTGCAAGTGGCCTACACCTGTGTGAGCAAAGGAAGGGGAAGCTGGGATTTTACCCCATGAATTTTCGCTCCAAGCAGCTTCTTAGGATCATAGAATGCCCTGAGTGGGAAGGGACCTCCAAAGCTCATCTAGTCCAAACCCCCTGCAGTGAGCAGGGACATCTGCAACTAGAGCAGGTTGCTCAGAGCCTCATCAAGCCTGACCTTGAATGTCTCCAGGGATGGGGCCTCCACCACCTCCCTGAGCAACCTGTTTCAGTGTTCCACCACCCTCACAGATCTTTCTTCTGGTCTTGTAGTGGCTACCAGGTTCTATTTTTCTGGGATTGCTGTGTGAAAAGCAGACATTTGGTCTGGAAGGTTGTGCTTGAGTGAATAGCAAAGAAGTTTTGTTCTGGGGTTTGTCAGATACAGGGTCCTTCTGGCAAATGAGTGAGGTAGTGGCATTATGGGATGTGTCTTTTGGCAGCTCTGCAGCCTTTGGGAAGCCCAGAAACAGCAGGTATGTGATCCCTCAGTTTAAGGGATGATGAGAAGGGAGTTGTCTGCTGCTCTTCATATAATGTTTCTTCTGTTGGACATATATGAGAAGTGTGTGCCATGGGAACATGCTCCTGGAAGGCTCTCTGGGGTCAGGCAAGCCTGGAGAGGAAAGGCGATGAAGGAAAAAAGAAGCAACTGAGGCAGGAGCAGATATCCCATCTAGTACAGCTGTGGGGCCACAGAAGCTCATGGTAGCATTCAAAGCATTCCTGATAGGCTTTGGCTGTGGAAATTCAAGCCAAACCTCCAAGGTCTGCTTAGTTTGAGTGTGAAACGTTGATTTGCATTATAGTTTACTCTCAGCTTGCTTGGCGCTTTGCCTGTTGTTAATCAAACCTTTGCAGAGCCTGGCCTTGGTTTCAGCTTGGCAGCAGGACCTGTGCCTGGGCAAGTTTACCTTGGCTTTGCATTTCATTGCAGACCTCTGCTTCTGGAGAGTAAATCAAATGTGTGATAAGTTTAGAGGACCTGGAGTGCGTCTAATAGATGCCATTATGTTGCTTGTTCATAGTTGCCTGTGTGACAAGGTCATCTCATCTCATAAAGATAGCATAAATTTCTTACTTTCTTGACTCCCACAGAGGACTGGGGGAGGTAGAGTTGTTGGGATTGCTGCAGTGCATGGAGCATAGAGATTTCCTGTGCAGTTTATCCATAACCCATCCATATCTGTCATCTTCTCAAACTTACTGTTCTTCAATGTACAGACTTAATGAACATCCCTCTCCTAGCAATGATGAACTCCTCACCGCCTCCTGATGGGAGCTTTAGGTCCCAGTGTTGTGCAATGGGACAAAACCATTGCTGGGCTGGGGGGCAGCACCTTCTGCTTTGTGTGGTTCATGGTTTAGGGCTGGTGTTAATTTGGGAGTTGCTTGGTGGAGGCACAGACCTTTGCCTCCATCAGTTCAAACTTGCCTTTGGTACCCAGCTTAAAGAGCTGCTCTCACTTCGTGAGGCTGCAAAGCTTTGAGACCTTGTCATGCCCTTGCTGTTCCCCTCAGGCCACCTCATCCATGGTTCAGGAATGGTGTTTTCATTCCCTTCAGAAAGATCTGCGCCTTTTGGGGGTTTACACCCTTGGACTCCAGCTCAGGTCTCTGTTAAACCAAGAGCAGGCTTCTGAGTGGCTTCTGCAGCAACTGGCTCAACCTTGGAGTTCTTCGGTGTACCTCGTGCTTAAGTACATGTCACTTTGCTGCAATCCCTTCCCCAGTAGTAACAACACAAGTGCTGGCAACTCTTCTGAAACCTGAAAGCTGTCTTCCACATGTTGCACCTGTGATGCTTGCCTCTGCTAGGCTGGCAGCTGCCTTCTCCCTGATGGAAATTTGTGCAGCCGGCCGGTTTTGTGCACATGGTCTGCCCTGGTGGTGCACCTCCCCATGATGACAGAGGACCAGTTCATGCCACTCAAGGCACAGATACTTGCTGCATTCACAGTTTCCCCACCCTGCTTTAATCACAAGACTATTTCTCATATATTTTCCCCATTGCCCTGACCATATATGCAGGGTTTTTTCATCAGCAAGTCTGTCTGTCTGCAGACACTTAAAAATCCAGGAGGAACCCCATGCTGTCAACTCCTAGAGACAGATCTCTTTGTTGTGCAGAGTTGTACCAACATGCCAAACACATTTCTAGTGATGCAGTGGTCATTGATATAGTTGTTGAGCTGTGGTTGCAGTGGGTCAAGAGGTGGTGATCTAACAGGCTGGCTTTTTATGGCAGCAGACACATTCTAACACTGCTCAGGTGTGTCTGCAGAAACCCCTGTTTCTGTTTCATGCCTTATTAATAACAGAGTCTGGAAATTGTGAGTGTCTTAATAACAGAGCAAAAATTGTGAAGGTTTCCCCTCCTCTGAGGTTTGGCTTAAGAAGTGGATATGAAGGTGAGCGAATTTTTGAAGTAGTCACATATCACTGGAAATTTACATCTGTACCCACTGCAAAAATCTCCTGTCCTGGAATATAAAAGCCTCGATCTACTATGGTTTCCATTTACCAGCACATGCTGTAAGCCAGAGCAGAGACATGGAAAACATCAGTGCTTTTGCTTGTCTTGTCCCAGTGAAAAATCATCAGAACTTCATGATGAAGTGTTGGAACTGTTGAGTGTAATAAATAGAAACAGAAGCTTACCAATCTACATGGGACAGTAGAGCTTCTGTGGTCCCATAGGGTCTATTGTGTGGTTGATACCATCCATTTCCTATATACTCTAAAGGAGATTCAGGCTCATAAGTTGATCAGAAACATTCTTCATTATCCATTACAGTAGTAAGCAAGCAAGCCAATAGATACTTTGCCTGGACACCAAAATACTTGAGAGAGGAATCTGTCTGCCAAGTACTAAGTTGTCTTCACTGTTTCAAGTATAATAAATAATAGATAATTGAATTCTTCTTGATTTTTACTGTCTCGTGATAATTTACTTGTCCTTTGATTAGGCAGATTTTATTTTGGCGCTTGACTGGGACTTCAGTTAGGAAAGTCCTCGTTATTCAAAATGTAGAAAGTAAAAAAAAAAAAAAAGAATTGGCATCAAGCAGGGCATGAAGGCTGCTTGTTAAATAGGTGTAAAGTACTTAGAGAGTGATTGGTGCCTTTCTGTTTTGATATTAAAATGGTGCTTCAGTGATAAATTATGCCCCTGCTCAGAATTCCAATACCCATTGAGGGCCATTTGTGCTCTATTTGCAGCAACTTGCTGGTTCCTTGCTGGTGCTGCTGGCTCCTTGCTTCTAGGGCATCCTGCGAGGATAAGAGGAACTCATGGTGCATTACCCTGTCCCCTGGGTAGGTTCCTGCCAGACTGCTGAGGTTTTCCATTGGATTTATGTTCTGCCTTGTGTTCAGGCCAGCTGATGATTGCCTGGAGGGTGGTTTGGAGAAGTATTGTGCTGAGTGCTGTTTGAGATGAAGCTTTCTACTTCCAGGCAGCTTTGAACTATATAGAATCATAGAATTGCTTTGTTTGGAAAAGAACTTCAAGATCATTGAGTCCAACCATTAACCTAACACTGTCTATCCCACAACTAAACATGTCTCTCAGCACATCCTCTACATGTCTTGTAAATCCCTGCAGGGATGGGGGCTCCACAGTCTTCCTGAGCAGCCTGGACCAGGGTTTAACAACCCTTTCAGTGAAGGGGTTTTTCCTCCTAAACCTCCCTTGGTGCAGCTTGAGGCCATTTCCACTTGTCTTACCACTTGTTACCTTAAAGGAGAGACTGACCCCCACAAATATACACACTGAAGGCTTAAAATATGTTAGGAGGCTCCTTGCAAAGCTGAGGAACTTACAATAAATCTGCTGTCTGTGTGTGTCCACAAAACCACAAAGGATTTGGTGCTGACTGCTGGGAGATTTGATTCTTCTGTTCATCTGTGGGACTTTGCACTATCTCCTTCCCCAGCACTCAGAAATGTTTGTACATTAGGGGGCCTTAGCTGGGTTACAGACAAATAATGCAAAATAAGCCATTGTGAGACTTAATACCCATCTTCAAACTGTTCCACAGTTGCCATTACACTGAGGAAACTCCACCGTATCCAGATAATAATGATTATTATTCTAAAGGGAGAAACAGAGGGGAAGAACTGTCAATCATATTTTAATGTGTGGCTACTGTCTGGGTAGACAGAGGGAATACCTCTGTAGCCTCTGGGAGTGAGAGAAAACGGATCTCCATCGCAATAACCATCCAGTCCAGCTATGTTTTAGTACCCTTGAGAAGTGCTTGTGTACACACCTTAAATACTTCCAGGCATATTGTACAAATGTGTTCAAATAACTCCTCTGATTAAACATGTCTTTACTCCAGGTTAACTCTGCCAATGTACACTTCGACAGGGCTAAAGGAGGGGTGGATTCCTTGTAGTTAAACCTGCCCTAAGTTGAATATGTTCTATAAATAGCCCTCCCAAATATTTGAGCAATTCATGTTCTGTTTTCTAAAGTCAGAAAAGACCTCTTAGGTCATGGAAATAGTGGTGATTAGTGAAGGCTGTGGATGAAAAGAGCCTATGAAAGCAGCATAGCCATCCTTTGATATATCACTCGCTGCCTCTGAGGCATTTTCTTCTCTCTGTCTTGACTTTCCCCTAGTATTAGGGGATTGTAGTATTAAATGAATCTACCTCCTAATTTTACACTCTTCAATATTTTACCTTGCCTTTCTATGCCTTTCTATGCCTTTCTGTGTTCAAAATACACTTTCCTCCTGAATTGTGCTCAGCAGAAAAGTGGAAAATGCTATATAAAAAATAAATAATTTAAGACTATTGATTTGAATATTTCTAGAAACCATTTGGGTTAGTTTGTACCCCTGTTGTGTTTGTCTAGGGAACAATATACAGGCAAAGCAATTCATTAAATTTAAATTTAGCTACCAAAAATTAAGCATCTATTAGTAAGGCAGTTTAGGCCTCTGTGGTCAGTGCTGCCGAAGAAATACCTCTGAGGCCAATTTGTCTCTGTTGGAGGAATGAATCAGCCCCTGAAGGTGCCTGACTCTTTCCATTGACCAGGAGGAGCCTAAATGATTAACGAGATTAGACACCCAGTGACTGATTCAGATGTCTAAAGATAGATGTCCAATGCCATTCTAGATGCAGTATCGTATGCAAGGTGTATGTAATGAGCTGAGAGATGAGATTGCTCTGGGAGATGCGTGCCTTTACAGAAGAGAGAAAGGGATACTCTGGGAAGTTAAAAATGTCAGAAGGTACTTGTTTAGGCATGTAAATCCCATGCCTAATGCTTAGAAAAGACAAATTTGGTGAGGGGTATACTGTGTTTTACTGGCTTTCAGAACCTTAGGAGCTGGAGTGATGTGGGAGAAATCCATCCCTTTCCTACTGCTGTTTAAAAAGAGCTCACAGGATCTGCAGAGTTTTGGGGAGGTATTTTCCAACTGGATTTGCCCATGAGATTTCAGTTTAGATATTTTCATCCAAACTTTATGTCACTCCTGCTGTTCTGGTGATCCCCAGTGCTGCTGAGGAGGTGGTAGGGCTGGTCCCTTCAGTCCTGGGGGGCTGGTATATGTACACCCACAAGATATTTCCAGAATCAATCATATCCTGTGCTCATGTTGTTATGTGTTGAGAAGAACAACGTGCCAGTGAGATCAAGTTGTTCCTTAAGGCTGTATTGATGTAGTCATAGGGGCATGCACAGGGAGATGCTCCTGAGCAGGGTCAAACGTGTACTGCTGCACAATAGTCACGCTGTATTACTCCATGGAAAGAGATGAGACTTGGAGCTAACAGCTATGTCCAAACTGAGTCTATAGGCATTAGTTGCAATAAAACACTGAGATGGTTGGCTGGAAATCAAATAGTCCAGATCAGCTACAGTGGCTCAACAGAGGTTTTCTGTGCTTCCCTGGTCATGTTGCTTTACAGCAGTTGAGGTTTTACCTCATGGTCTTTGAAGCAACCAGCAGTGAAGAAACAGGTAGAAAATATACCCCTCAGCAATACCTGTAGCAAGCAACAAGACATTCTCAAAGTTGCGTAGCAGTTTAATTAAAGGAGGAGAGGCCTGCCAGACTTAATTTATTTTTAAAAGCCCCATCAAATTTAATTTGTGAGTGCAGTTCTTCCATTTGCTTTCAGGCATTATCTCTGGAGTTCAGGAGAAAAACATATGTCTTGTGGTTAATAAGAATTTGTTTTAATGGATCAGATGACTGGATGATTAATAACTGCTCTCCCCTGATTGTTCTCATTAGAACGATAACACGCAGCCCTGCTGCCCAGCCCCAACCTATTGTCGTGAAAAGAGATCATAAAATGGGAGATGAAAAATTCCTCTGATTGAGATGAAAGCAAATGGATCAAGAGGATGGCTGCATGGAGCTGCACTGAGAAATCGGCTTCCTATGGTTCTTATTATTTCTCTTTTGGGGTTATATATCAGATCATCAAACGTGCACAAAGCAGGGCACTTAAGTCAGTATTTAGAGATGTAAGTTGATCTTCTGTCTGGCTGCCAAAGGCACTGTGGTGGCATTCAGGAGGTCCTGAGTGAAAAACTTGCCTTCCACAGGCTCCTTCTGTAGCCTTGGGCAAGTCCCCCAAACCTCTCCAGAAACACCATTCACGTGGAAATATTCCTACTGCAGATCAGACTCTGACCTCACCAGATTGTCCTCTTTCACTAGCTTCCTCCTAGTTTTCATTTCGGATCATTTCTTCCAAACAAAATCTCAGCATCTCCATAGGGTTGCACCATATTTCCACGAGTGCAAATGAGAGGAGAATGTTCCCCTTCTGTTTAATGACCAACTGGTGCTTTCATTTCACACGAGAACCAAATGCGGAGTGATTCATCATAGTTGTTTCATGATACGCTGGCTGGCTATTAGAAATGTTGGGAGCTTTGTTGTTTGGCAGATATTCAAACCAGTTACTTCAGAGGAAATTCTACTTATTAAAAGAGTCCAGTGATTAGGTTATCATCATCTCTACTTCTCATTTTCTCTGTTCACAATGAAGGCTTGAAAGAGAGAAATTTATTTGGTTGTTTTTAAAGGCACAAGTTGAAATGTGCTTGCAGGCAGGAAATAAAGAGACATTATTACTTCATACCCCCCCGAGGGAGATGGCAGGCGGTCAGGCATGTGGTCCCTGGAGTCATAAAGCAACACAAACCGGAACAGGTAACTGGTGTCATTTTGGCTTTGATTTGCTTTTCCAGTGTTAACCTCGTGTTAACCTTCAGAGCAAGAGGTCAGGGAAAGGTTACAGCCTCAGATTCTGGAAAAAGGTCATTTGCCTGCCTGAAATGCACAGTCCTCACAAAGCCTATGAAGTTACCCATAGATAAAAATAATAATAAAAAAAGGAATTACTCCTGAATAATGTTTCCATTTCAACTGAAATTCCTTGGCCAATTTATGTGCAGAGGGAAAAAGCAAGAGGTACTTCAAAGCAAGGAACAGAATTAATGTTCCCCCCCCAAAAGTAGAGGGGGAATTTTTTTTTTTTTAAACTTTTTTGTTTCTTCTGAGCATTCACAAGGCCCTTCCTTTCTCCATGTGCATATGCAATGCCCAGGCACTGGTGCCAGCGTGCAAGAGCTGATCTTCTACCCGGGCAGAAGGTCTGTTCATCAAACCTACTGCTGTCTTGCTGTGCCGTAGCACTGGCTGCAGTCAGCATTTGAGTATTTACACTCTGTGCTGGGACCTGGAAGCAGCAGATGTGCTTTTTTGGGATACAGGGTAGCTAACAAGGACTTTGGGTACTGGGTGGACTGGCCTCTAACAACTGTCTTTTCGCTCTTACTGCTTGAAATTATCACCTGCCCTGTAAAGCTTCGTTTCTTCCTGAGCTATGGGAGAATGCAAGCACCAGGAATGAAGAGTGAAAACTCTGATGAGGGCATGAAGCCTTTGTACAACACCACAAGAATAGCATTGATTGCACAATTGCACCAGTAAAAATGGAAAGGGAGAGGAAAAATCATGGAGTGCTTTTCCTTTTCATTGGTGGCTTCGTTATTTCCATATGGGACAGACAGATGGGACCAATTTGATCAAACTAGGGAGTTCTCTGCCAAGCTGTATTCATTCATCTGCTCTGAAATATTAGGTGGCATATGGCAATTGGTATTTTCTGATATATTCTTGCGATGGCACGATGATGGCAGTGTCTGTGGTGAGAGATATGCAGCAAAATGGGCAAAGTGGTGGAGGTGGGAGAGGGACTGGTGGAGGTGAAAGAGGGGCTGCTGAAGGTGGCTTATGGCTGGTGCTGGGGGACATAGGGGTATGCAGACAGTGTCGTCTTCTGCTATCCAGATGTGTGATATGTCACCTTAAGTGTTGTGTGAGAGCAGCAGTTTTGCACTGGTGAAAGTCCTTTGCAAGGCTTAAGCTAATACCAAGGTCTAAGATGGATTATTGATTAATATCCTACAGCTTCTTCAGAACCCTTAAACATGAATGTGAGCAACTAAAATATTTGTCTTCAGGGAGACACTTTCACAGAGAGGGGAGGGCACGGTGAGGTTAATGGTTGGACTCAGGGATCTTAAATATCTTTTCTAACCTGAACAATTCTGTGATTCTGTGACAAATGGAGGATTTCAAATTATGGGGTTTTTAATTTTTTTTTTTTTCATAGAGCAGTTTTTTAATGTTAAAAAGAAAATCCTCTAGACACATTCAGTCATGGCCAAAAGCACTTCTGGATGAAGGTCTCTGTAGTGTGGAGATGGTGTGGAGACTACCTTGGGCTTTCTTTCCATTTGGTCTGTTTCATGTAATGGCTATCTATTGCCCCAGGCTCTTTGTGAACTTGGAGATGATTATCTGCTATCTGTTATTTAATGTTCCCACTTCATCACTGAGTTCGTCCCAGCAAAGATGGGATACATGTGCTGAAATGGAAGTGTTTCTATCAGAGTCTATCACCAGGAGCCCTGTTTTTAGTAGTCATTTCTCTAATGTACCTCTTCTCACCTGAATGTAGGTGAATCCCCCACTCAGTGAAAATTTCATGGCCCTGTACACTTAGATCCCTTTTTTAGGTGGATACAGTAATGCACATTCTCTCAATTCCCTTTGAGATCAAGCATCACACAATTCTGTAAGCATGAAAAGTAGGTTTGCTTGGGAAACGTGATTTATTTTAAGTGAAATACTTAGGAGAAGATGATGAGTTTAATCATATATTCCATGGAAGACAAGTTTCACTTTTATTTGAAGTTTTGTTTAGACTACTTTCTTTTTGTTCTTGGTGTATTCTTAATTTTATTTACTGCTTGCAATAATGAGAGAAGTTAAGAAGGGAAAAATATAAGGGAAACATTTCTGTGGGTTTTCTTCCAAACTATGAAAGAGAAGAAACCTTTAAAGAGGAAGGAATGGAAAGCCGGAGTCCTTCCAGATTTGGAGAACAAAACCAAAATGATGCCTTTCAAAATGAACATTTATCATTTTGTTTCATTTTGAAAGTTTTCATTAAAAAAAAGAATTCAACCAAATCAACTATGCTTGTGGAAACTCCTGGGTTCCCTTGGAAACCCATTTTCTCTTTCATGGCCAGAACTTTATGAAGAAAATTGTAACCATGTTGTAGCTGTTCAACTGCCTGAGATTTATGAAGCATGTTAATCAGTCACCTCGTCCTGCAGGTGCAGAATTTTATAAATAGCAATTACAGGGAGATGGCGTCATGCCAATCTTAATCCTGCTCTCCCCCACACATCCTGAAGTCAGCATCTTCAGAAAGCCCTCTGTGCTTACTAAGGCTCCGCAAATCATTACATCTGGATTTTTTGATCCATTTCCCAGGCAGCATCTCTTGTGCCTTCACACTATCATCTCTTTCATGTGGTCCTCTAAGTGCTCTGCTTGGGTCCCTTTGAGGTTTTTGTCTGCCATAGCACTGGGAGAACTCAATGGTTGGCTGTGGCTGGGCTACAGAGCTTAAAATGGGTCAATAAATCACTCTTCTCACCTTCACAGAAGGTTATGACACTGAAAAATGGAAAATTACGTTTTTGTAATGAAAAATATTTAGCCTGTTTTATTAAAAAAAAAAAAGAAAAAAAAAAGTAACGACACTTCTGAATATGAGCAGTTTCTTCTTTCCAAGATGTTGCTCTATAGGGTGGTTGGTCTTCAGACTGAAGTTTTGAAGAGAAATTTTGGTCAGAACCTCTGCTTCTGTGCTTACAACCCTTGTGTTTCCCCACCCCTTCCTTGATGTTTGCCTTGTTCACACAGTGTACCTTGCTACAAACCACCCTGAAAAAAACAAAAATATAATCTTTGACCCTGCCTGTGTTCTTCATACAGCACAGAGAAAGTATCTCCTGGAGTATGGGTATTGGCTTGTTCGTGAATGTTTCCTACAAAGAGCAAGAAATACCTTGTGAAATCTGGGATGTTACACATGACAAATACACCTTCGTCATCCCCTTGGCAGTCTGTGGGTCCCTTGAACAGCCACATGTGCTTCTGGTTCAGTGATTTTTGTACCATCCTCCAAAGGGGGATCTTGGCATCATCTTCTCTGTGGAAAGAGAAAGGAGCAGAACTGTAAGAGGTCATGGACTTATGTCACTTGTTAATAGAGCAACTTCTCTGGGGTTTCAGTAGAAAGGACTCTATGTGTCCCCTCTGGGGAAGCCTAGTTCTACTGGTATCTTAGCTCTGCAGAAGTGCCCAAATTAGGTAAAAAGAAGCCTGTTTTCAAGTGATATTATTCCCTGAAAGATAGGTATGCTGGAAAATAATTAACTGTCAAGACAGGTTGCTCATGCTGCCTGGCCCCATCACCAAATGAAGTTCAATGGGCCAATATGATTCAGAGTCACTAGGGGAAGGGGGAAGCTGTTCTCAGATTAGATATGGAGTGCTTTTATGACACAAGAATTTATTAGTTATAGTCCAGTTTACAGGATGTCAGAAAGAAAATAACAACCCTCTTTGCATAGTGAAACAGCTACAGAGTTTGAGTGTAACCCAGGGGTGTTAAGTCTTAATAAATTCTGTTGTTAAATTGTGTGATGGGCAGATTTATCTCCATCCTGTGATTTTTTCGGTTGTTGTTGCTTCCTGATGAATCTTAACCAGCACCAGTCTCAAACTTCCCTGCCCTTAACACACATCAATAGTTTAACACAACCTCTTTTTCATATCACCTGGCAGCAGTAGGAGCTGAGACCACAGTTTTCCTGGGAAAATGGTATTTTCTTCAAGGTGGAACATTATGGCCAGACTGGATAAATGTCTTGCATTTCCTTGCATTTTCTGACAACACACACCAAGCAGTTCCCAGCCCACTCTTCAGAGCTTTTACAGAACTGAGAGGTGTCCGTAAACTTCAAGCAACCAGGAAGATATTAGAGGGCTGTCTTAAAAAGGAAAAGTAAAAAAAGAGGGAAAGAGGACCAAAAGCAAACTCATAAGAAAACATCAGAAGTTATATGAGCAATAATGGGAACATGATTCTTTTGGGATGCAGGAGACTTCTGGATTAGATAAAGGTGCTTTATGCCTTGATTTCCCCTTTCTAAAGAAAAATTAATAGTGTTTTGAAGGGAAATAATAAGCATGCAACCAGTGGGATCTGATCAAGGGAGATGGAGATGAGAAGGGTGTATGGATTGAAGTCTGCATCTGTAACAGCATCTGGGGGGGCGGGGGGGGGCAACTTATGCACTGTTCAGCTGAAAAGGATTCCATGACCTCAGTGATCATTCTCTCAGATTTTTCTGTGACTGGGAGATGGTGGTTTCTGCTCTGAACAGGATGGAGAAACGTGGTCTGTCACTGGGAATGTCATCAGGTGAATGGTGCATGGTGCAGGGAAGAGGGAGATATGTTGGACAGGAGGATATTAGGAAGTCTAGACCTATGACCTGTTCCTCAGGGAAGGAGCTGAGATGTTTCATGCTCTTCACGTTGGTTTCTTTCTACAGATAGAGGTAATTTTGGTCCAAATGCCCTGCCCTGGATAGGTGAGTAGGGAACAGGCCAAGAGCAACGATGCAGGGCTGGTGCATTACACCTGACAAGGGGGACAGAATGAGGCAGCTAGACCTTAAAATGTGAATAAATGCCAAAGCCTGAAGAATCATCTTCTTTAGCAAGTCCTTAATGAGCCTGCCTATCTCTCCACATGGCTTAAGTACCAGTGCAGGGGCCTGGGTAACCTGGGGGGTTCCAGTGGGCAGGTAGTATGGTTGTGGAGGTGGGTAGTGGTGGTAAGTTGTGTCTTTTGGCCCATGGTCTCATTCCTGATGCTCTTGGGATGCTGTTTCTACCCTCTGTTCCCATCCATGGTTGCAGGACCAAGTTCTGGGTGTTTGAAAATGGAGTGGAGGGAGGGTGCTGGTGCTGCTGGGATGCCCCACCATGAATGGATGCTGTTGAGGACAGGGCTGCCTGGCTGGTAAAGGGGCACCCTGAGGGCACCCAGCTCTTGAGGGCAAACTTAGCTAGAAACGTATGGCGTGTGGGCTCTCGTCTGGTGGCTCCTGCTTCAGCATATGGAATTTCTTAATAACAGCAACTATCCCCCAGTGGTTTCCCCCTGTCTTATTCCTTCTAATTAAATAAATACCAACACATTTGGAAGAAACTGTGTAGTCATATTGCATTAGCCACAAGAAGACGGATTATTTTTTTTCAGTGCTTTTCAAGGGTCTCAGAATGTCCTAAAACTATTAATTAACCCAGCCTCCTGACAATTCTGCAGGGATATATGATAGCGATCAGTTAAGGATAGGGAAATTGAGTCACAGAGATCTGAAAGGACTGCTTCAGCGCGTTGTGTGGTAGAGCTGGAAATAGAAAGCAGATCATTTGCTGTGCTGTTTCCTGCTCTAACCATGGTCTGGCTGCCTTCTTTTCACAAAGTCACGTGCAAGTTGGTGGAAAAGTTTTTGCTAAGGAAAGTGATCTCGCATGGTAGCTTTCAAAGGTTTATTGCAAACACAGATTGATGGGGTGGGGAATGTACTTTAAATGTTATGGCAAACACCTTTTCTGTGTCCCTTTCAAGTGAAGGCTTGAAGTGAGGGAATTTGACTGATGTATGCTTTTATCAAAGCTCTTCCCTATTATGTTAAGCACAGTAGTCTATGGAAGTTAAGAAGTTAATGGGGGAAGCAGGTATTGAACAGAAAGATCAAATGCATCAGATAATAGCCAAAGGGATAAAAATGATACAGCACCTGAGAGTGGCAATAAATGTAAAATGCTTCTTTCTCACTTCAGATGTATGATTAACTGCTTCTAAATATACTGGGGACTGTACAGTAAAAGGGAAGATGTGGATGAGCTATAACATGGTCAAAATGTTTCAGGAACTCTGACCAAAGAACCCGTAAAAGGCCTCAGGGCTCCTTGCAGCCAAGGATATGTTCTGCCCCTATGAGGGCAAACATAAAGGTTTGGGGATTTATAAGTAGTTTTTTACTGGGGGGAAAAAAAATCCAATAAAGAGCTGAGGTACAGAAAAGCACTGGAGGAAAAGTTATTGGATTGATGAGGATGGAATATGGGGAGTACTGCAACAGTAAAATTCTGTTTGATGTTCCAGAAGGGAAATGGGTTTTGTTTCCTTTCTTTCCATTACTGAAAATTACTTTTGTAGAGTTAAGATCAAGGAGATTTTTTCAGTCTTATGTCTCCAAAGAACTCTTACCTGTTTTGCTTGCCCATTTGAAAATGTTGCTTTTTCACAAGGAATGTTCTTCCACTTATTTCTAGAATACTGGATTTCTCCAGATGTAAAATATGTTTTGGAAATATTTTCAAATCAGCACTTCAGCCTATTGCAGAGAAACACTTTGATGTTTGCCTTTCTACCAGCAGCAATTCTTTGTCCCACTGGAACACTTTGCATCCCAGGACACCAGAGAGCTTTGCAAAAACAATTCATTCAGCCTCCTGGCATAGCTAAAAAGCCCTGCTTCATGCGAAAGAACAAGAGCCTAGAGGGTTTGGTCTTCTGCCTTCCTGTGTGTGTTGTTTCTGATGCAAGGCAGGCTGTCAGGACCAAGACTCAGCAGCTAAACCCCTCGACTCACTGGCAGGGCATGCACCCGCCAAACAGAGGCAGCATAGAGACATCTCATCCAGAGAGCTGAGCACAGCTGCGTGTTCAAGGATCTGAGCTGGTCTGATCATGAACACGTAGAGGAGAAGCAGCATGGGAGAGGTTGGAACGGTGTGGTCAGAAATGTGAGAGTTTTCCTTATTGCCCAGAGGGGGTTTCCAAGGGCAGTTATTCAAGCTGCTGGGGGCGGTATCCTACTTTAGCCCCTGAGATCAAAGTCTTTTGGTTGATCTGGGTTTCAGCCTTAGATTGATCTACATCATTCACATAGTGCAAGGCAACTTCATGGAAGTACAGCATAATCCTCTCTAAAGGCCACAATATTGTGGTGCCACAATAGTACAAAGACACAGCAGATACACTAGTCATTTGGAAACCATTTGTTGGCAAACCTTGGGACCTGCTTCTGCAGGGTGGGTGGCTCTGGGCTCCATGCCACAAGCAGATGGCCATGCAAAACCCTGCTGCAAAGACAAACTCCAATTTGGAAATACTGGAGATATTGGGATTGACAGTGCAGCTGGGGGCTGTGAGACAGGGAGAATTCTTCCATCCCAGCTGGCTCTGCTGATCCCTGGGGCGATTTGCAGAGAAGCAGTGGGCACCTGTGAATGAGGTGATACAGCATAATTTGTCCCAGGGTGTTTAAACCACTATGGAAAAATTATGTCATATTTTGAGGTTTTGTCAGTGGGATAGATTGAGGGGGCTGGGGAGGGGAGAGGCTAGAAGATTCTGCACAGCTGGAGCTTTTTAGGAGGTCAGATCAATCTTTTTTGGGTGGTTTGCTGATTTTGATTGGTTTTGATTTGATCCTGGTTTGGGACCAACCCTTTTGGCTTTGCTTTCTGTGATGTCCCAATAAAACAAAAACAAAAACAAACAAACAAAAAACCAACAAACAAACCACAAAAACACCCCACCACCTAAATTACTGTAATCAAGGTATTGATTAGGTGCGTGAGGAAGAAGTTTGCAGCAGCACTGGGCAAGCCTGGCTTGAATGTTCCCTCTAGAAGCATGGTGGCTGCTCCTGGTTGCAGCAGGGTAATGACACTAGCTTCAATGTGGATGTGTTGCTCCAAGGGAGGTCTGAATAGGTGCTAATGAATGCTAATGAAATGATACATGATAGCTGTAACTGCTGGAAGAGTGGGAAGCTATTAGAGGCTGCTGAGACAGTTATGATCTGGTGAGATGGTGATGGATTAGATAGAGATGAAAAAATAGTGTAAACTGGAAATTCAGATTTACTACAGGAATCCCAGTTTACAGCTCTGGTCTTCTCTTCCATGGCTCATTTGATATTGCCAGCACTATTAATTAGGGTGAGAAATGTTAGTCATGATTTTTTTCCTCAGATTTTTATTTTTTTTCCCCTCTGTCTCTTATGGTTTTAGGTCAGGCTCTTAATACAATTCCCATTTATTTTGTGAACGCTTAATATGTAAAACTCTTCATCAGCAAGCTTTCACATCAGACATCTATATCAAACAGGTTCACCATTTGTCTGCACCACGGTGTGGTAACAGACCTGTTAGCTTCAACCCAAAATACCATGGAGGAACTTTGGTGCTGAAGCTGTGCTGGCAACCTACTCCTGCCAGTCCCCTGTTCTGCTCTGCTGCAGCTCTGTGATGTATTCTTGCATGGTGCTGGTGGAGGATGTCAGAGAAAAGAGCAGGAGTAGCAGCAGAAAGCTGGAAGTTTGATGTTTTGTCTAATGCCCTTGAGGGTGTTTCTCCACTGGGGTGGCTGCAGCTTGAGGGGAGGTGCCCACACTGGGTCAAAAACAGCTCTCCAGGGCTGGTACCATAACTTGGTTGAGGGGGTCTTCACTGTCTTTGCAAGTTGCAGTGTGTAGCACCTCAGCAGCAGAGCTCCTGGTTCTTCTTAGGGCAGCTTCAGGGCAATGGTTATTTACCTGAGAAGTTCATAGATGGGGTCTGGACAAACCACTGCAGCTCAGGTTAACAACAGAATAAAGCCCTGTATCAAGTGAGATGATTCCTTTCTCTGATGCTTTCCTCTCTGTGACGGCACATGGGATCAAGAGTGCTTTGCACCAGGGAAAAGCCCCAAGCCTAGGAACTGTTCTTTCTCTTTTTCTAATGCCCTGAAACCAGACTTCATGCGAGTTGTTTGACTGACACAAGAGCAAAGAAAACTTGTCTCCACCTCAACCTTGGGAAACAATGATTTCTGAGAGCAAGGATGGCCAGGATTTGCTGTACCTGCACCAAAGTCTGCCATCCTGGCAGCAGACATTTCTTCTGCTGTCCTCATGCATTCCCAGGTGTGTAGCAGGCAGGTTGGTCCCATGATGTCCAGGGCCAGAGACTGGTGCTAAATGGTCACATTCTTCCCCTGAGAGGCTGTACAGCTTGTGCAGTTAGTGCTGTGCATGTTCCCAACCTCCTTGGAGAAGCAGAGATAGAGTACCAGTGCTGAAGGAGTGGACAGGAACTCCTAAAGTGAACATAACTCTGCTCAGCAGGAATTTCCTAGGATAAGAGAGACCTTTTGGACAACTGTGTTATTCTAGAGACCCAAGGATGTGGTGCAGCAGCTGCTGTTAGGGAATGCAGAAGAATCACAGGGGCAGTACTCTGGCTTAGACCCAGTGTGCCACCTCAGATATGGCTTCATCCATCAAGTGGTCTGGGTCATCTCATCTTTCTTCAGTTTCTGAATGTCCAAGAGTGGCCAGTTGACCACAGGGAGCTCTGGCGCTTGAGTTATGTATTCAACTCTGCTCTGACATAGTCTGTGTATCTAAATTGTGGGGCAGAGGGTGCTCCCCAGCTCTGGGGTCTATGCACTAATTCCTGTCTATGTTCCCAGGGCTGGAGAGCTTGCTCTGGAACCAAGGGGACCCAGGGGTAGTGTCCTGATAGAGAGGCCAGGAGCAGAATGAGCAGCGTCTGGACACAGCTTATGGGAGTTTGGGATAGAAAATGTGTGGTTCTCAGATAAAATGGTCAAAAAGCTATCTAAGGTAGTAATCAGACCCAAGATGAAGGTCAGGCCAGTGAGAGAGGGTCAGGGAGAGCAAAACCTCAAGATGCTCAGGGCTTAGCAGTCTATAAATCTCCCAAAGCTGTGTCAGGTGCCAAAGAAAAAGAGATGAAAGGTCCTAAGTCTGTGGTTATACAGAACAGAGATGGCAGCTGGTACGATTAATCTCCTGCCATTTGTGAATCTTTAGATGAAGCCTCTGAATAAATGAGGAAAGGTAAGGAAAGGTCTTTGTGGGCCTTTCTTTCATCCCAATGGGCTTCCTATCCTGGAGTAAGTAAGAAACAATCCTGGGATTTTTCTACTTGTTATGTACCAACAGAAAGAACCTCAGCCCTCTGTGTGAGGAGTTATGTGCTAGCTGAGAGGTTTGTGATAGATCTGAGCTAAATCTGCAGACAGTGGCTTTGACAGAGGGTCTCCAGTCCCTGCATGCTGTCCTGACTTTTCCAAACAGGAATTTCCTGCCTGATCTCCTGGTAATTCAAGTCCCCTAGCTCCACAGTGGTCTGTGGGGCCAGAGGGATCCAGCTGGTCCATTCCCCTGCTCCAGGAGGGGCCTCATCTTTGGTTGATCATCACCCTACCTTTTTCCTGAATACCTTTTGAAAGTTTTCCCAGTGTCCTTGTACATCTGTCCAGTCCAGGATCACAACAACCAGCCTCCCTTCTTTGCTGAAAACAGTCTAACACCAGTCTGACATTTCCTCTGTCCCCTGTCCTAACGGGCCTCCAGTCTTCCACAAAAAGATACATTGGCTGCCAGAATGCATTTTGGTCATGGCACCTTCACACCCCTACAGAGTCTGAGTTCCCCTCAACTGTCAGAAGAATGTATCCTTGCTTGGGTTTGTTTTCCAGAAGGGAAAACAAGGCAGGAGGGGGTTAACTGGGACATTCTCAAAAGTATTAAAACCCCCACGTGTAAACACTCAGATTGTGTAAATGTTGTGAACAGAATCATGGTTCTTCAATGTCTGAGCCATGTCTGGAGGAGGGAAAAATGTAATCTCATGTGCCTTGAAAACCATCTGAGCTGGTCAAGTGTCCCAGCATTAACCCATCTCTTCTGCCCACTCCTGTCTCAGTGGGTGGTGGTAAACCAGCCACATTGTTGTGCAGGCTGCAGGACCCCCCCATATCTCAGCAGTCACCCCAAAGGATGCTTTCAGTGAGCTGAGCTCCCCTCCTATCCCTCCTTTCTACTCAGAATGGTCATCTGCTCTTCCCTCACTTTCTGCTACTTTTCAAACCACACAGCATTGCCTGTGAATAAAACTAGGTAGTCCAAATGAAGCAGAAAAAGTAGCAATCAATTAAAAGCCCAACAAAGTGCCTTTGTGCCTCTCTTTTCAGTAGTAATGAATGGCTATCGTGTCAGAAAGGTTTCTACTATATTAAGAAAGCATTCTACCTTAGCCTGTTGTGATCCTCCTTGCACAAGTCTCATTACTGTGCCAGCAATAATAGTGTCTAATTAAGCAGAATAAAGAGAGATGAAGTGTAATGGTTACAGGATAGAGAAGTTATTTGTCAGCTGAAGGTAATAAATTACTTAGTCCTGCATCTTGGTATGCTGGAAAAGATGTAGTCAAAAAGACTTGACACTGGAACACCGGAAACTTGTATTTCTTGATAAATTGACCAACTTGGGTTGGTATTTTTTGTGCTTGGCCTCAACAGATTTTTTGTTTGTTTGTTTGTTTATTCCACCTTCCCCTCGCCTCCCCCCCAACCCTTAATGAATAGGGCAAAATTGTGGACATTAGGGCAGAGGTGGTGTCATGATGAGACCAACTGGTCATTCTAGGGGGCAGAAGTGCATATTGCTGGGGAGCAGGGATGGTCCAGTGGGAGCTCCTCTCCCTGGCACCCTGCCGCAGGAGGTTTGGTTTCATGCTTTAGCTCCTCCATTGTTGATGGTTATTACCCCTTCCCCAGTAAGGAGCTCTGCAAACCATGCCCCATGCACTGTACAGCTGGGAAAAGATGCAAGAATGTCATTAAGGTCATGCCGTGAGTCCCCAGCTGCGGATAACGAACAATTCCTGACAAAATGAGGTGGTTGGAACCATTCTGAGATAAAAACCTGCCTGTCATACTGTTGCATGAACCTATATTCCAATTTTATCTGCAGAGCGAGATTCTCTTTTATCCGGTCTCCTGTTTGAAGGGATTTGAGCAGAATAGATAATCCTAACTTTGAACATAAATCACTAGGCTGCATGGCTGATAGATGCTTTGCACTTTCTTATGATAATGGTTGATTGGAGGCTGGGAGGGAAAATGCCAGGGGCTTATCTCTGCAGAGCAGCATATGGAGGGTGTGAGGATGGCTGAGGGAAGGGGAGGCTGTGGCATGAGGTAGGGCTGTTCCATGTTTATTTATCTGTTTGCTTGTTTTGAACATCTGAACTCGAGCAGAGGTGCTCTGGGATGTTTCTGGGAGCTTTGGGAGTCGGGGTCTGCAAAGGCACCACGTTACAAGATGAGGGCGGGTGTCCCCCAGGAACATCTGAGATAAGAGTCTGTTGGGTGCTCATCGCACACAGTCTGAGCTGCAGCTGGTTCAGTCAGAGCCAATATTCCCCCTAAAGGTGCTTGGGGATGCCAGAGAGCCATCAAATAGAGTCCATGAATTGTTACTATTTTACTAAGCATAGTTTAAAAAAAAAAAAAAAAGGAAAAGAAAAATAGAGGTTTTTTTTTTTTTCCTTCACAGTAGAGATGACAGCTCAAAGTACACTTTTTCTTCTGAAGAGGCAAATCCCCAGAAAGGTCATGTTTCATTTTGGTTTTGAGTGTTTCTTATTTTTGAAAGATTTATTTTACTCCAATTAGCTTAAATTTCAAAGTTACTTTAAAACAGAAAACTAGATTCTTTTTTTTGTTGTTTGTATCTTCTGTCTCTTTTAAAATTAAAAAAATTAAAAATAAACCAACAAAAACCTCAACATCAAAACAGATGCTTTCCCAGGAAAGGTTGTTTTTGGTGAAACAGATTAATTGGCATTTTCTAATCAAATCTTGAAAAAAACTTCCAGGCAGCTTTAGTGAAGCACTGAAGTACTCTTTTGAAAAGGAAGCTTTCTTAATGTCACCCTCTGAAAGTCTTCTTTCTCCAGCACCTATAAATGGGGCCTTGGAAACTACTTTGTGTTCGATGTCTAGTTCTTTGACTGTGGACAAATGAGTATTTTGGTTCAGAAAACTGTCATTTTGAAGGCAATCTCCAGTTTGTCTCCAGGTGTGCTCCAGATGCTCTCCATCCCTTCTGTCTGAGATGTAATGGTTGAAATGAAAGATTGATTTTTCCAACAGCTCTGAACTACAAGCATGGTCAGGATGTTTATTCTGTGGGACCAGACTAAACCTTGTACAATATCAACCCCTCCCCCCCCCGCCAAGATGCAGAAGACATGGTTCAGTGTCAGTACCAGGTGTAGAGACGCTCCAGTCTGTCCCATTATACCAAATTATTTGTCAATATAGATGTAGCTTTTGATACTGAAGTTGTGTCAGTTCAAAATCATCTTATGTGCTGCAGCCCTGTTTGAAAACAGGTAACAGCCTCTGAATCACTGAGATGTTTGAAGACCCTTCTTTATGTGATTTATCCTTGCCACAACTTTTAGTCTGACACCAGCAGCTTTGGGAGGGCCCTGTGCCCACCCTTGGGCAGATGTGGTCTTTGCCTGAAGAGGTGGCTGTTGTAACTGGTCTGTGGAAGATGGCAGCTGGTGTGATGGGGACAGTGGGATTCTGAGTACAAGGGACTGAGGGTCGTGAATGTGATGCATGACTGTCCATTGTGCTATTGTTTTGGCAGGAAGGCACACAGCTGCTTAATATGATGGAAAGAGTGTACGCCTGGGATCTGCCCTGCACAATGGTGCAGGAAGAGAGCCAAAGTCTTCTCTAAATTATTTGTATACAGGAAACTGATCATAAAGGCCACACAGAGGCTTAACAGGAGACTTGACAGTTTTTCCTCCATGGGTGGTGAGGTCTGTGTCCATAGCACAAACTGAACTGTGAAGGAGGTGATGGTTTGGGCACAGCTGGGATTTGGGCCTCTAGACCATTAAGAGTCAGTCCAAGTCAACCAGTGTGAGAGAAGAAAAGGAGACATTTGGGCCTAGAGAGATGTTGAGTTCAGCTGAAGGGGAGAAGATGTAGCCTTGAAGCCTCTCTTCCAGCTTGCTAGGAGGTCTCCAGGCAGCATTGTGCCTCTGACAATAAGATTAATTTAAAACTTTGACCTGTGTAGGTGGTCTGCTACAAGACATTCCTCATTGAGGTATTTCACAGGGTCTAAATTCACAGCATTCCTCTTTACTTCTACCAATTTCATGTCTGTGGGGAGCACCTCGAGGGCAATAAACCACAGAGATGTGCACACTGCCCCTGCACCCACCAGACAGCATGAAGAATAGCTTACCTCCACCACCCCTGAAAACACCTTGGGCTCCCATGCTACTTTATGGGAAGTGCATTCCAGATGCTTCATGCTACTTCTCATTTATAGACAATGTAGAGTTTGAACTACATCTCCAATGTTGTATCACAGTCTTTGGGTGAGGGAAGACATCATCACCAAAATGTATTTTAAAGCATGATATGACCACAGAATTAGCCCCAGATATAGGAGATGTCTGAATGTTTCCTTTTGTGAACCAGTGTCATTGCATTTCAAAAGAGAAATATTTGGGATTTAGGATGAAAATAGGGCCTTATTTCTAGTTGGGAGCATTTAAAGGAAGTACTTCTGAAAACAAAACAAAACAAAACCAAACCAACCAACCAAACAACAAAGACACACACACACACACACACAAAAAACAAAAAAAAAAAAAAAAAAAAAAAGACAAACCAAACCAAACCAAACCAAATCAAACCAAACCAAACAGATCTACATTTTCTTACTTAGTATTTATTGCTGCGCAGAAGCCCAGTTTTCTGGAAAATAGAACATTTTTTGGATGGTTGTAATTATTCTATTGCAGTTTCAAAGGCGGTGAGAGCATGTACTGAAAAAGGAACAGCTCTCGTAAAAGACAATAAGGAATCGGGTCTCCCACAGGAGACAATTTGAGTAATGCAATCGGCTCAAACAACAAGTCCTTTAAACTTGAGAAAATTTCCTTTGAGCTTGAACAGGTCAATGACATTTTTCCCCATTTGGAGAGGAATAGAAAAATTAGCATTTTTTTTTGTCAGCATTTCTGTTATTTAACAGCCTTTAGAAAACCATTTCCTACGCTATTTTAAGCTGCAGACACAGTTAGGAGACCACATCTAAGAGTGACGATTTAAATCTCTAGACAACTCAGGAGATAAGTCAAAACAAATTTCAGGATGTTCCTCTAAAGAGCTGTTTCCACTTTAACTGGGCTCCCAATGGGACTTACTTAAGAATCACCTAATCCGCTACGCATTTTATACATTTAAACAGGTCCATTTAAAAGAAAGTTTGTGAAAATTTCTCTGCAGTGAATAGATAATGAACACCATGAGAGGAGGCTGGAAATTGCTGCTGGTTTTTATCTCTTCACTTTGTTGA
>JANIJG010013362.1:14270-29249 GCA_024611175.1 Megaceryle torquata | reverse complement strand
AGCCCCCCAGCCCTGCCAGCCCTCCGGCCCCCCCCGCTCGCGCCGCACGCGCGCTCGCGCCTGCCCTCCACCTATCGCGAGAGCACCGGCCTCGCGGCGGGGAAGAGGCGCGAGACTTGGGGGAGCGGGGAAGAAGGAGGGGAGTGCGCGAGACATGTCACGAGGGGCGGGCGTGAGGTGCGAGGCGGGAAAGGGTGCGGGGCAGGCTGGGAAGGCGGCGGGTGGTGAAGGGCGGCGGGTCACCGACTGGGGCCCCCGGGCGGTCTGCTCAGGGAAGTGACGCCTCGGGGCCGCAGGGGCTGTGCTGCCGTCCCGCGGAGGAGCGACGGGGCTGCCCCATCGCGGTCGGTCGGAGGCGCGGGCTGCGGGTACCTCCCGGGGGTGAGGGGCAGCGTTTCTACCCCTCTCACCGTGATCCGGGCCCAGCTCGGGTGTCCAGCAGCCACCGGCTTCCACGTCAATAAACTCTGATCGCTCCCCGAGATGTGCTGTGGGCGCAGGACCTGCCTGGCAGTGTCACCAGCAGCAGGCAGAGAGCTTGGGATGACTCCGCACCTCCTCGTCCCAGAGGCCACCAGCTTCTCCAAGGTGACGCAGCTGGAACAAGGGGCAGCGTTCGGGTGGCTGGAGCGTCTCTGGGCAACCCGCGGCCCTCCGCAGGAACACGGAGCCCCGGGAAGACGTTTAGCATCTGGGCCAGCAAGTGCCACAGCCCGCTTTGTAGTGGGGAGCAAGATCCCAGCAGGGAGCAGATGGAGTTCACCGCCTCCTCGGTAGGAAAGGCAAACCTACAGAGTTTCATTACCTCAAGGAGTCATCAGAGCATATATATCACCATCTTGTGCTTCATCTCAATAATTCACACCTTCTCAGCACTTTTTTCTTTGCAGATTATTTCCCGAGGGTGTAAGTTACCAGTTTCTGCATTCATTTTTCACAAAAGCAACTTCAAAGTTGTCCTTTTTTGGTTCACTATTACGTAGTCGGGAGCCTTGCTACTGCTGCAGAAGAAAACAATTCTTTCTCCCTTTTTACAAAGCCAAAAAGGCTCACACATCTTCAACCAGAAGTCTGATTTTATAAATTTTTTATTCACTTTGTACAAACAAAGACAACAAAAATACACTTTCAAATGATTTATTGATGTAGATGAGTGGGAGCATTTTTAAATAATTATTAAGAACATTCAAACTCTTGCTGAAAACTCCTGCAGGATGCTGGATTAGTCACAGAGATCTCTTTCCATCCTAATTGTCTATGATCGAGATGGACAACCATGTGGAATTTCCCAGCTGGGAATCTTGCCCTTACTAAATGTAAATAATGCAAATGTATGGAATCTTGGCATCCGTGGTAAAGCGAGTCTATTAGGATGGCACGGTGCCTTGTCGTAATTCGGCTGGATCTTTGCCCTGTTGCAGCAGAGATGCCAATTAGTTATTTGCTGGTTATGGCCCGTGGGCCACCTTGCGCTGGCTCGCACCTGTTCGCTCTGTGTGCCAAATAAAGACTTCCCAAATATGGCCAGAGAAGTCACGGTGAGAATCTGACTAACATTACCTACCTTTGAAACATGAAATCGCTGTTAGTTTTAGATAGAATTGTTAGTTTTAGATAGAATTGCAAATAATTGCCTTCTGGTTTTCACTCAAAACAGCTTTAAAATCTCTGGTCTTTCTGAATCTAAAAGCCACTTGGGGGTTAATAGGACATATTACCTGTGAAAAGATTGCTTTTGGTTTGCTTCTGGGTTATTTCTTTCTCTGTTTAATCCCTGGTTAGTTTTTTTGGACTGGAGCTGTCTTTCCAATGCTTTTGAAACAAAGGAACAGTGAGGTTTTGTGTCGAATAGGAAAAATACTCCTCATTTTACTGATTCTCCCAGATTTTTTTCCATTTAGACTTGTCACTGAATATGACCTGAATCTGCAGACCAATCTGAGTGACCTGATTTTTCTTTTTCCATATGAGCTAGTTTTCTGAACGGGTTTGGTTTTTTTTTTTTCCCCAACTTTAAATAAAAGTAAACGAATCATGAGAGGCTTGGCAGGGAAAAGGGGTACAGATGAACGAGGCGGAGCATGGTGTGATGCCACCCCTGTGCTCACCGTGTTTGTCTCCAGAAATAGTCTGTCACATACAAAAAAAGATTGAAGAGTAATTAACAAAGGCTCATAAAGGGGCCGATTCTTGTGTTATCCAGACTGACTTAACGTGGAGCAGAAGCAGAGGAGCACAAGAGCCTGTTTAGTTGCTTATTGGTACTCAGCCTATAGTTAATTCTGTTTCTCTTCGCAGTTCCAGACACTTCCATTCCCCGGCTTCCACCTTCCATTTTCTCTGTATAAAGAATCCTCAGCATGCCCTTCTGATTCAGAAGGAAGCTGGAGCGAGGCTGTCCAGGAAGAGTTCCCTTCCACTCCTCTCTAGCTGGTTTGCAGGGACTTTGGTAAGGCAGGACACAGAGTCTAGTCTAGTTTATTCCATAATATTTTCTGAAATGATGTAAAGCCATCTGCAGCATTTTTATGACTGCTGAGAACACAGCTACAGTATCATTCCTGGAGCTGGAACAGAGAGATACAGCTTGAAGCTGGGAGGTTAAAACCTCTTTATTCCAAACAGAATAGAAAATGCTAGATAGTAGATGTTATTAGGATGCTGCTGAGCAAGAGAATTTGCTCTAGAAAATGTAATAATCATTTTAATTCCTATCAAGTTCTAACATTTAGCAAAACTGGTGCTGTTTTGCTAAACACAAAACCCAGCTGATGATCAATTTTCACTGTTTCCGAGGCAGAACTGCATCACTAATGCCACCAAACACATATCACTAGGGCTTGTCAGTTGTCATTCTGCTCACGCACATCTTCGCTCTCAGTATTTCTGCTCCGTGCGAGGCAGAGGAAACGGCTTTAGTTGTTCTGCATGTTAAGCTGTCACACACCTTCTGTTAGTGACCCAGTTCTAATGGTAGTCACAGAGAAGTTTGGTCTTTGCACTGGAATAGTGATGTTCAGCCGCTTGGCAGTGTGCCGTCGGCGGGATGCTTTGGGATGTTGTGCCATACCTGCGTACAACGTCAGGAATGACAAATAATTACCCGTGCTGCACGTCATCGCCACGACTCCTGGCTGCTTCCCGAGCCTGGCGAGGTCTGCGACTGGAGGTCTGCTCTTCGGGAAGTTCTGCATCGGGCATTTGTGTGATGAATAAAAATACTCAGTTACACCGGGGCTTTTTTTACAGGATGGAGATAAACACGTTTCAAGGCACAAGCCGATCGCTGAATGAAGGAGGAATACAAAGACATATATATATAAAAATACATAAATAACACTAATGTATAGTAATATATAAAGTATCTAATATATCATATGCAATGATATGTAGTATATAAATAACCTTAAATGCAGGTTATTCCATAAGAGTATTTCTACAGGATATTATTCCAGTTCATCTTCACTGGAAACTGCTATTAGTCAGTCTTGGGGACAAAATAACGAAGTAAACCAATCGACAATCTCGTCCAGGATGGCAATTACTAGATCTAGATATAGCAAAAGTCTAGTCCTAACTGGATATGATTTGTTTTCCAGCTGTTACTTTCCTTTTTATATCCCATGAAAGACATCAATCCTTGTTTGCCGTGATGCAGTATGTCAGTGACAGCTTTGCACTGCTGGAACCTTGGTTTAGGTATCATTTACATCTGATAAGGAAGTGATGTAAATATGCAAATAGATATCAGGAGTTAAAAGTACAGCTGTGAGGTTTAGGGAGAGCTTAGTACAGTAGCTAAGTTAACAGCACTGCTTAGAAGCAAAAGCTCATCAACTCATTACAGCTTTAAAGAGGCAGAAGGAGACAAGTGTATACGCTGCTTTCCCTCTCAGCTCGCACCTCACTGTACAGCGACTGCCACAGCCGAGCTGTTCCCGAGGTGTAAACAGCGTACAGATGAGGTATGCGCATCACTCCCTCTACCTGTGTTTCCGAAAGGTCCAGGAAGGGAAGCCCGTGGGGAAGGGCGAGGTGCTGGCCAGAAGGGTAGTACCAGGTCCTAACTGTTGTCACTCTCTTTGGGCATCCAAAGATGAGATCAAAGGGCCAGGGGGAGGCTTACACATAGTTGTACTGTAACTTAGGGAAATGCTTCCCAAATAGGAGGTGACAAATACAAGAAAGCAAGCCATGGAAATCCAACAGGTATGCAGTGGAGGCTGGAACTGGGACACTTCAAGAGACATCTCTGTGTTGAAAGAGAACAAACAGGAAGGTAAACTGAGGAGGGAACTGGAAGTGAAAATGGGTTTTGACTGAACAGCAGAGGGGAGTCATCTGAGGGATGCAGAGAGGGGACAATGTCAAGAAAGATACTGGGAAAGAAATTCCTTTTCCATGAATGTTGTAATTTTTCTAACCACAGCTTTGTCACAGGGCTATGAGTAAAGCTAGCGAGAACTATGACATGTCTGGGAGTCATTCCTCAGAGGTGTCTACAGGGACTCTACATGGGCCTTGGCCACGTCCTCCTTAGAATTCATCGCTGCTGTCACACTGACAGGAAAAGCACAGCAATGATTAATCTAGTGGTTGTGGTCTTTTAATATGTTGACCAGTATGATCTCACTGTTACCTCATGCTTGCATTATTTGTTGTCTTTATAGACTTGCTGGCTCTTAAATTTGATTACAAGGTGTTCAACATAACAACTGAAAAATAAAATAAAATAAACCCAAACCAGAATGGCACCACAGTGGGACTTAGAGGCTGGCACTTGTGACATAAAGTACTGTCCCTGTTTGTCTCTGTGATAACCACCGTTTTTCTCAGCACCACGACTCTTCCACAGCTGTGCTGCAAACTGAGCAGGGAAATTGGTTTGGCTGGAAACACTGGAGGCAGGGGGAAGCACTGGACTTTTCTCTTCTGGATCAGTTCCCCCACCTGGGTTGTGCCAGCACAGTGGAGGACAAGGGGCAGTACAGGAAAAGGGGGCAGTGGGACATGGCCATCCATAATTCAGTACTGGCACCAAGTACTTGAACCCACCACGTCACAACTTTACGCGGGAGCACCTAGGTATTGCCTCTACACAAATAATAAACACTCAAAAGTATACATCTTAAAAACAGTATTCAGACTGCTCTAAGAAGAAATTAATCCTTTGTGATTGTGGAAAACTCAAGTATTAGTAGTCTAAATCAGAAGCAAGGTTCCAGTTTGTTAATTCTGGACTATAGGTCAAGCTGGACCTAGATTTTCTTTTGTCACTTGTGAGAGCCCACATCACACCACACAGTCAGTAGCCATCCAAACCAAAGCTTTTCTTTGTAGAAAAAAACCCAATAATTGTTAGTGGTTCAAGGAACCTCACAGTAACAGACCAGCGGAATGCGAAGGGCAAATGAAAGACTAGGGCAAAGGAAGAGCATTCAGTTATGCTTTCAAGAGGTGCTTTCAACTCAGTAATAAGCTAAAATAAGTAGGTTTTTGTCCCCTTTAATTTTGAAAAACCCAACACAGGGCTTAAAATAACATTTTTACAATGATGATTTTGTTGTTTGGGTTGTGATTGCTTTTTAAAGCTACTATTCATTAAAATATCTTCTTTTTTTTCCCCCCCCACTGACTCACTCTCTTGGTTACATAAAATCACTGGTGCTTTTGTCATTCCTGTGCCCAGTTGGAGAACTAGCTCAGCAACATCTGTGTTCTCAAATAGAGCAAGTGAGCCTTACCTTGCGCCGTGATGTATTCCTTACACAGACAAAATAAAAGGAGAAATCCCAGCCCCACCAAAGTGAAGAGAAACAAATCACACCTTAAATTCTGTAGCATTGAGATCTGACCTCAGCTTTTTTCCCCGAGTCAGGAGTGCCAGACTGAGTCCATCTGGAGCGTCTCCTTCGGCATTCAGCTTGACTTGTGACATGATCTGTTCAACAAAGAGACTTGTGAATATGAACTCCTGGTTCTGAAGTCTAACGCAGCACAAGAATGTACACTTAACTGATCATCAAATCACGTGCCCTTGTTGCAACCTTAAATGCAGTTCTGCAAAGAAGCTTCGGGAATGACACTAAATTGGATAACAACCTGTGCTCCTTAATTAGATTTCTTGTTAGAGTTAACAAGAAAAACCCTTCCAACTCGTAAGCATGCAGGCTCACACTGAGATATGGGGAACAAACAGATTAATTTCATTAGCACACATTGCCATCTATAACAAAGCTATAACAGGCCAAATGCTCTAATTTACGCTCCTGAAACTCAGGCTCCCTCCAGTCACATTGTTGTTACACTTTCAGGATGCCAAGAAGGGAAATGGATCTGGCAATTGTCACTGGCTGGAAGTGCAAACAATTTTTCCCTTAACCACATCGGCTGTGCAGTTACCAAGAATATAAAACGGTAAAAGCTTCTTTCAGTCACTAAAGAGATCTGACTCAGAAAACAGGAATTGCTACGTTGCATTAGGAGATGTCAGTTGACATAGTTATTAAACTGCTTGCCAGAAGCTGGGATGTTAGCAACTAGCTTTTTTTATTCCCCCCCTTTCCCCCCCATTAGCATTTTCTGCTAATGGCTCTTGCCAGCAGGAATCTCCTCAGGTAGATGGCTCTTGCCATGTAGGAGTAGACACGCGCTTCTGTGACCATCATAGGCTGCTATCAATTCTATCTATCATCAGATGTTGATAATAATAATAATAATAATTTAATGTTATGATGCCCGAATTGCTCTCTTACCATCACATGCTTTAACTCTTCCTCTTAACATCGTGCATGCTTTAACTCTAGCTCTTGAAAAGACAACTAGAAGTTACAGGGAATTGACATTAAAGTTAAAATTAAATGGCAGCAGGAGTCTTAAAAGTACAAGAACATCACTGACTACTTGAAAATGAGTTAAGTTTTAACCAATAAAGAGAAATGACCTGTTCAAGTATGGGAAGGAGTACGAAACTTCCTTTTACAAATTTCTCAGTATAAGACATCACACAAAATAATAACTCTGATAATACTTTAAGAAAAAAGAATCAAGATTCACTTCTTAAAAGTTGAAGACACATAGCTGAGATCTCTAAATGCACCTTAGCCTGAGCGTGCTTACGTGTACCACTAACCAAAGCCAAGTCTGAGAATCACAAACATATGACAATTTTCCTTCCTGCTGCTAGAAATTCTGCCTAATCTCCCAGCAGGTGGTCCCACTTGGCTCATACTCAAAGCCTGAAACAGATCCCAGTTTCCTATAGCTTAACATAATTTGTATGTCAACTCAGTGAACAGAGGCAGTACAAGAAACCCCCTGGCATGCTCACACCTTTACAAGTGTGCGTATATTTCACGCAAACCAAGCAGAAAGGCACAGGGCGTGCACTGTTCCTGCGCGTTCTGCAGGCTGGGTAGCCCAGCCACTCATCACAATGTTGAAAGTGAGCGTTCGGGTTACAGAGTGGTCTTTCTTTTGTGTGCATACACAGATCCAAGTGCCGAGCAGTATGCACGAATCCTCTACAATACGCATCAGCAAGGAGCTCCACCAATTTCAGCCACGTGAGGGGACGGTGTGGGTGATAAGCCATGAGATTGACTTCAGTTTCTCCTATAGTTACTTTATGACTTTTTAAACTTGCCTTAATTAAATTCATTCTTTAAATTTACCTTAATTAAATTCATTCTGGAACATAAAAGTCACTCAGTTTCCACTGATCTGGAAATGGCTCTTTTTTAGGCCAGCAAGACTTCTGCCTTGAGGCATTTATTAGAGTTAGGGTAGGAATCACTGCTTATAGAGAGTGTTTTATTATCATGCTCAGTGAGTTTGCTCAATGAGATTCATACCGTGCTTCCACTGTGCCAATGTTTGTTTTTTCAAGCAAAAAAAGGTTTGTAAATAACAGCCCCAGAGTATTATCTGCAAACCAGGGCTCTGTTCTGAACACAAACCCAACGGATGTTGCTTTCCTTATGCACCTAAATAACTGCAAGGTACCGAGTGGTGCTGCTCTTTACAGTACTCAGCAAGATTTGACCTGTGAAAGTAAGTGCAACTGTTTGTAATCACCATGTCTACTTCGGGCAAGGGTCTACGTTCAGGTGCAGAATCCTCTCTGCAGAAAGCAGATCTCATAATGAAATCCCATCAGGAATCACTATCAATGGTACAAGCAACAGTTTCTTGTAGTGCTTGTGACACCGGTTGCAGGCTACCTAAGAGGCAGGAAGAGCAACCACAGTGAACAGCAGCTTTTATAAGGGATCTCATGAAGAAAGAGCAAAGACCTGGGAATCAGGAGACATGGATTCTCTTCCAGAAGCTGCAGTAAGAGCGCTGTGTAAGCCAGGGGAAGCCGTCATTATCTATTGTCAAAATTAAGCCGGTCAGGCTGAAATAGGAAACGTTGGTTTTCATGTCTCAAATTCATCGAAGTCCTAATCTGTGATAAGAGCCCTGTGAAACTGTTGTAGAAATTAATCAAATATTAATAATGCAAGGAATAATGGAAAAAAATCAGGCAGGGGGTTAGCTGTATTTGGTATACAGGACAGCTTTTGCTTTTCTAATTCTAACCTATGTTTGTACTTGCCTCTTTATCATGTCAACATTTGCAAGCAATAAAAGGGCATTATGTGCTGGTCATTGCATCCACTTCTGACATAAATCTATGTTAGCATTCCAAAAGGTCAAGGAACTCTTCTAGGGCAAATGAATTCTGGAGCACTGATGTCAGATGGTGTGTATATAAAGTGGAAAAGCAATTTACGTGTTCCTGTTCCAGGGAGAAGCATCACCCAGAAGGACAGCAAAAGAGGTGAGAAAATACTGAGAAATTGGAGAGATGTTTTTCTTCTTCTGTAACACATTGTTTTCTTTGTATCTGGAAAGTCTAGGTAGAGGAGCTGCAGTCCTTATTCAGGCAAAATTATCCAAAAGAAATATCAGGAATATTTAACTAAAGAATGAAGGGTTAAATAATAACATGTATAAAGAATTATGCGTTGGTTTATGTCAGAGGTTCTAGGTTTC
The DNA here is from genome assembly GCA_024611175.1 of Megaceryle torquata. Classification (NCBI taxonomy): domain Eukaryota; kingdom Metazoa; phylum Chordata; class Aves; order Coraciiformes; family Cerylidae; genus Megaceryle; species Megaceryle torquata. The sequence goes on along the minus strand of JANIJG010013362.1, from coordinate 20,210 downwards.
TCTCTACAGCTCACTAATACATAGTCTGTGTTTACAGAAATTTTAGTCTCACAAAGTGTTTTTATTGTGCATTTTTGACCAAACTCTACGAAAGAGGCAGAAAATAATGGAACAGATTCTTAAGCATAAATTAGAATATCCTCAACAAAGACACGTTATCAATGTAACTTCCCCAGCTCAGGACCTGACCACTACTAGCCCACTTGCAGCTGGATTAAATGTCTACTTTCCACATGTGCAAAAGACCTCTGCAAGTTTTAGACCTAATTAATCTTTTCTTCAAATCTAGTGAAGCAGAGAAATGTCTCTTGAAATGGTTGAAAGATAAATTTGGGTCAGCATAAGAAATATAAAATAATTTTCTTAAATACTGAAAATTATAATGTGTTTTGATAAACAGCCTGAACTATTGATGGCTTTTAGCACTTGCCACCAAGCCTCAAAAATATGTAGCAGAAGTTTAAGTGTTCAGATAGAAGCAAAGAGAAAGGGAGAACGTGTGTCTTCATATTTATTTGTGCATCTCTGCTGAGCATATTTTATATGGTTATGTATGTAGCTTTTTTAAAGAAGTCCCCCCTTTTAAAGTTGCAGCTTCTCCTAGAAATATAAAAAAAGACTTCTCTCCATGCAGGAAAAAGAACCGAACAACAATGCTGACGTTTGCTGTCACCCTCTTCGCTGTCATAACGTTGTCTACCTGCCAAAAATATAGATGCCTGGAAGGGGGCACCCACAAACTGAAGCCAAGTCCTGAGCCAAATATGCAGGAATGCACTCTGTACTCCAAATGTAAGAGTGGGTTTATGTTTGCCAGCTATACTCTAGAAGTGCAGCTTTGTACGCACTAATTGTTTTAGCAGTTCCCTGAATTTCTCAAAAATATATAAGATGTGGTATACATTGCATTTGAAAAGCTTCCTTCGTTGGCATTCTGCTGCGTGCAAACCAAGAGTAAGGTTCTGGTTCTTAACAAAGTCAATTGCAAAACTCTCACTGACTTCATTTGTTTTCTGTAAAAACCTCTGAAGCAGTTTACTTTTCTTGTAGCTCCATCTGCTTAAAAGAATTTTACAGCAAAAATGAGTTTGGTTCATTGTCATGAAGTATAAAAATTAATCAACAGTAGCAGACACAAAATGGGAAATGTTGAAATCAAAGGGAAAGGTTGAAATCAAAACCCTATACTGAGCAAAGCAGAGTCTTTATTACATTTCTTCAACTCTTTTTATGTTTGGTAGCTTTCAAAGGTAGTGTCTCTCGGGACATAACATCTGGCAGGACACTAGTAAGAATCTTGGGGTTCTCTGGGCACACCTCGACAAAGCACTGTTGATGCCAGTCCACCTCACTTGGCATTTACACTGCTACTTCCAAAACCAAAAATGTTGTAAGTTTGAGTACATGTTCTACTTAGTACTAAGAGACTTTATAATGTTATGGGCCCAAACAGTTCATCTTACATTTTGAGTCTTCCATATATAGTATTAAAGAAAATCCTTATTGCAGGATCTCTGTTTCATTCCTAACAGCTTCCTGTTGCTATGCAGACTTCACGGAGCAATTGGCTCATTCCCCAGTAATTAAAGTAAACAACAGCTACTGGAACAGATGTGGGCAGCTCAGTAAATCGTAAGTCAGCTTTGATGTTGTCTATTGCTGGTTCAGTAGATCTGTGCTGTAGCAGCCACATACCTAACGGTAACTCCTCCAGGAGCTGCTGATGGACTGTCCCTAGGTTGTCCTAAAGATGATGCCACCCAGCCTAGTTCCCACCAGCTTTTCTCTATACCTGACCTAATGTCTGACTCTTCTTCTCTCCCAAAAGCCCATGAATCCCTAAGTACATGCTGTTCATGCAGAAGGATTTATAACATTTTCTCAAGAAAGGATTATGGGTTTTTTCAAGTTTGCTTTCAGAATAGAACCAGACCTAGCAATGCAAAGCAGCCATAAACCCAGTTAGGTAAGAAGAACACCACACCTCTGTAGCTCTCCAAAACAACCATCATATACCAGTGAGCATGACCCTAGACACCCCAGAGCAGGCTTCTTCCTTTGTTTACAAAGCAGTTCAGCAGAGTACTGCATTCAGTTTTGGCCCTTGCTGTACAAAAAAAGTCTGGAGAAAGTCCAGAGAAGGGCCACGAGGTCGGTCAGAGGACTGGAAGACCTGCCACGTGAAGAAAGGCTGAGAAAATTGGGTTTGTTCAGCCTCGAGAAGAGAAGGGCTAGTGGAGACCTTGTTACCATGGCCCAGTACGTAACAGGTGGCTACCAAGAAGATGGACCCCCCCTTTTTACAGGGGGTGCCACGGGAAAGACAAGGGGCAGTGGGTACAAGTTACTCCTGGGGAGATTCCGATTGGACTCCAGAAGAAAATTTTTCACCATGAGAACGATAGCCATTGGAATCATCTCCCAGGGGAAGTGGTGGATTCCCCCCCACTGGACAGTTTTAAGACTCAGCTTGACAGGGTTCTGGGCCAACTCATTTAAACTATATATCCATATATATAGCTTACCTTAAAAGGTTGGACTAGATGATCCTTACGGTCCCTTCCAACCTGGTATTCTATGCTTCTATGACTCTATGATTCAACCTCTGAAACAAAGAACACACGAGTCCAGAAATGAAACTTCTGAATATTTAGAATAAAAACTCCTGCAGTCCTGTGGGTTTTGTAACCATGAAGAATGTCTTCATAATTAAGTTTTTTAGTACCCCGTTAGATGTTAGAGCTGTGAAACATGGCAAGTTAGAGAAATAAAAGAATGAAAGTACAAAACAATTAAGCGAAACCAGATGTGCTGAAGTAACAGCCACTGCCTGCCTCTCCCAGAAGAGCAGCAACGGTATGTGTTTTTAAGTAACTTCAGCTGGGTTGTGGGAAAATCTAAAGAGTAGTGAAACCGTGAGGCTACAGCATAGAAGACGTTTTGTACTATGGTTTTAAACTACATTTTATTATTGCCTGGAATCGCTCTTGCCAGGAAAACTCAAGGCCTCAAAAGTTTACAGAAAGCTGACACAAATAGGGCTGAAATATGCATGGAAACATTTGTGTGCTCTTAGGCTGGCGATGAGAGTCTGTACACAATGCCAAAGGACTGAGTTTGGAACCCAGACGCTAAGAGGACAAAAGGATGCTTTGCTGGGTCTTTCTCCTGATCTGTAGTATTGCATCCACATCAAAGCAGGCCCAGAATACCTGATGCTAAGAAACAGGCTCATTTGTGGCTTTTCTCACCCACCACAGCTGTGAAGATTTCACAAAGAAAATTGAGTGCTTTTACCGGTGTTCTCCACACGCTGCTCGCTGGATCCATCCCAACCGCACTGCTGGTATTCAGTCTGTTCCACTGTGTCAAAGCTTCTGTGATGACTGGTAGGTTCAGCTTTATATCAAAGTTTTTTTATTTAGCTTTAGTATGGCTGTGTTACTCGAGTGTCAAGGAGCTGGATGGATGAAGCACAGATGCCCCAGTCAAGTGGCACTAAGATTCGATGGTGTTGCACCACCTTCATGTGTTTTCTCTTGTTCTTCCCCTTCATTTCTTGTTTGCTATCTCTACTTTTTCCTCTGCAAAGCTACGTCCCCCAGAATAATAATGACACAGGCTGAATGCAGGATGGAGTCACCAAACTGTCAGAACTGAATGACTCAGGGACAGCACTGCCCTGCTCTTCATGAGGATGCAGTGCAGTGGCATGAGAACTGCCTGACGTGATGGAGGAGTTCTCGCCGAGCTGACAGGCACTACCAGCAGTGAGAGTCTGCCCACCCTTTGAAAAGTCCATGCCCATGAGATAGCATTTGTGCAGTTAGCATTTTAAATCTAAATACTTGATCATTATATGATACATTTCTTTTATATGAATCACAGAATAGTTTGGGTTGGAAGGGATCATAAAGATCATCTGGTTCCAATTCCCCTGCCATGGGCACCACTAGACCAGGTTGCTCAAAGCCCCATCCAACCTGGCCCTGAACACTCCCAGAGAGGGAGTATCCACAACTTTTCTTGGCAACCCATTCCAGTGCCTCACCACCCTCAGAATGAAGAATGCACTAAAAAGTCATGAAAGCAACCCTTCCTCTCTAGTTTCTATTAATTCATATAATAAATCAGCTTAATTCCTTAATTTTTCACACTTGGTCTTTTCCCTCCCATCATCCCTCTTTCTAAAATCACTTCTAAAAGTCTGAATCTCAGAGAAAACTACAGCCAAGTAATGCTAAAAATATGAATAGCAATGGGCAAGCATTTAATTTTGTTTCCCAAAATACAGCATCAGGGAATCACATTATTTTTTGAGAGCGAGACATGTAGTGGAACAACCCAGCACCCGCCTCTCCTTAGTCTTGGGGTAGGGGCATTACATCCAGCTGGGGCATGGAGATTTTTTTTCGGTGGTCTATATCCAGCATACATTGCTCCCTGCCTCCCTCCCTGCTTTGAGATGTTGGATCTTAAATAATGTCATCATGGGACATATAAAACTCAGCACCGTGTTAATGTCGTGCCCAGTCACTGCAGTAACTTGTCTGACTGGTTCAATTGGTGTGAAGAACAGTACAGACAGCACAGGCTGTGTTCACACTGTAGGATTAGAACTGCTGGAATCCTTTAAAAGCAATGAGCTGTGAATGTCTGAATCCCTTAGGCTGCTCTGAAAATCACAGAAAACTGTTTTAATACTTCTAGAAATGTTATAAAAGAGCTTTTCTCGGAAGCACGGGGCATACAGAACACACAGTAGCACCCGATCAGATTCTCTTGCACTGCTCTGGACAGAGCTTTCCCTGGTGGTTACACAACCTGAATATTATTGACACATGGACACATTTTCACTCCCGTCTTCTCTCCGAGGGCAAAGTCATGTATGCAGTGCAGTACTGTGGTAGGTTTTGTCTTTAATGTCTCCACTGCTTTGTGCCAGAGAAGGAAACAAGCATAGCTTGGATGTGTAATGGAAGATAGGGAGAAGGGCTGATGTATTTCTTAGCTTCCCCAGAGTTTCTTCTAGCAATGAATTTTAGTTCTGCATTAGGAAACTCCACGTGCCTCAGGAAGAGATTTGTCACGTGCAGTCTTCCTTCCTAAATTTTCTGTCATCTTCTAAACTGAATCCAGATTATTAATCTCCTTGAAGATAAAAACTGAGACCTTGAATTTGCCTCAGTGCTCAGAATCTCAAAGCTCAGAACCAAATATTACCAAAGTTTGAAAGCATTTGGCTATTAAAGCATTGGAGCTGCCAGTGAGATTTAGAATAGATCGAACAGTCAAAGCGATACAATACCAACATCTACAATAGATGTGTCCCAAAACAAGTAGCACACCAAGTCATCACCAAACTGCTATACCCAGTGAAAGTTACACTTTGATGAACCAAAGTTACACAGATGAAAGAAAAAAGACCCCGTAAATTTAGTTTGCATCTATGAAGTGGTTTAAGCCAGCCTTTGTACAGATGAGATTTACACCGAAATGTCCATGGTGGTCAATACGAAAGAGTAAAACCCTCAGTGTCCCCTGAGTATTTCCAGAACCTCCAGGTAAATAGAAGTTTTAACTTCTATTGTTGGAAAATGTGGGGTGTGAAAGAGAGCTGCTGCACAGGAAAAACTGACCCTTTTCCAGCATAGAGTGTCCTGGCAGAGAGTAGGCTCTACTCACAATAAATATCGAGCAATGATCTATAGCCCCTGTTGGCGTCACAGATGCCTGGCCTGAATCAAGAACGTAATGATCATAGAATCACAGAATCATAGAATCATTAAGATTGGAAATGCCCTTCAAGATCAGCAAGTCCAACCATCTACTAAATATTATCATGGTCACTAAACCATGCCCTGCAGTGCCACATCTGGATGGTTTTTGAACCCCTCCAGGGATGGTGATTCCACCCCCTCCCTGGGCAGCCTGTTCCAA
>JANIJG010013362.1:0-14170 GCA_024611175.1 Megaceryle torquata | reverse complement strand
GTTAACTGGGAGAGGAGACCAACACCCACCTCACTGCAACCTCCCTTCAGGCAGCTGTAGAGAGCAATAAGGTCTCCCCTCAGCTTCCTCTTCTCCAGACAGAACAACCCCAGGTTCCTCAGCTGCTCCTCACAAGACATTTTCTCCAGACCCTTCACCAGCTTTGTTGCCCTTCTCTGAACTCGCCCCACACTGATGACCCATTACAGCGCATGCTGGTCGGTGTGCCCAGTGCCAATGTCAGCCCTGCTCCCTCACCCTGCTTAAGGCCCGAGGCTAGAAAAGAGCCTGGGCAGAATTCCCACTCTTTCTGGTGATTTAAAGTAACAATTTTTTTATGTTCTATTCACTGGAGTCCCTTTAGCGTGCTGTAGCACTGCTAGTGATGTGACCTACTTTCTCCCACATGCCGTGAGTGTGCCTGCTGCATGCGGTGTGGCTTTGTGGCCAGAAATGTGCAGAGGATTCTGAATGAGCAGTGACTTCATTTAAAAGAAATTCATCTGACTAGCTTGGGGCCTTCCTTTTCTTCTTATTGTCTTTGGATTCCTTGCTCCCACTAGTCCTAAAACTATTGCTTTTGAAAGAGCCTGGTATACAAGCCATTTTCTGATCCACCTGTGAAAGGGTCCGGTGCCCTTTAAAAGAGAAACAGCAAATTATAAAAAGGGGGGATAAAAAGCTTTAAGATAAAAATATCCTGTCCGTTGCACATAGGAAACCAGTATGTTCAGGGATGATCTTTTAGGTATTTAAGTTTGTGCTTCTCACAGGTTTTAATTAATGTTTGAATAAACCACTTATGGGTTTCTGGAGAGCAGAAATTTGACTGTTCATAAGATTTTTCATAAACAGCTTCATTAATTGCTTGCACTGGGACAAAGAAAAACTCATAACAGTAAAGTCAGGCGATAATCATAATTAGGAAACATTTCATCAGACAGTTCAACAGATAAAAATATAAATACTTCAATAAACATATTTAATTCCAATTCCTGAGGAAACCAGGTGCATAGCATGAATGCCTCAGCTCAGTTAAACTCTGAAATACAGATTCATCCTTTGAAAAGTATAACTGAAGGTGCTGCTAACTGCAAAAGAAGCATTCTGCCCTCTCCTCAGCCCCACGGGCCGCTCATTCTTTCCCCTACCCTGTCCCCACACTCTCTGCACTGAGGGACTGTGAAGCAACCCCGCTCTGGGAACCTATCAGGCTCAAAAATACTTAGCGCAATAAGAAAGAAAACCAAAAAAGGACGAATGTGGGAATAGCACAACTGCTTTAAGTGGAAGTGTAGTATTAGGCAGCTCACAGCAGATATCGATCGACTTCTAGACAGCGATGAATTTAAATGCATGAGTAAGGAAAAGGACAAGCCTTCTCTTCTCATGCCTACATGGCTTGAAGAATCAAGGGCTAGTTGTTGATTCTGATGCTGGTATGGGGAGAGTTCATAGATGGTGATTAACAAAAAGTTTGCATTGATGTTTCTAACTGGTGTCACTTCAAGCAGGCAAAGTGACAAGTGTAAGAGAATCAGCTGTCACTGGGGAGTTACCTCTGGGTGTTTTTCTCAGGCAGGGTACATGCGGCAGCTAAAAAAACAACGGACCAATTATTCTTACAGTCCCTATTCCCACCCAAATCCTGTCATGGCACAGACTGGTAGCATCTGCCTATTAGTGTCACATTATATTAACATCCAGCCTGTATCTCCAGCAGAGCTCCTGCATCTGACCACACCTATGTGAGAATATGTGTCTCCTGCCCTAGACCTGCGTAGTTCAGGTCTCGGTTGCCCTCCATGTTACTGCTCTTTCTCCCTCCAAAAAGCCCAGAAAACCTATGTGAATGTTCTGCAGATGGCCATGTTCTCACCTTCCGGTACGCGCAAAGGTACTGCAACATCTAGCTCTGGTAGTTCTGTAACCAGGTGACAACCTCATTCTTCATATCAAATGTAAGTCTGCAGCCCTTGTGATATGAAAATAGTTTTGGAAATGTGACTCTGAGATTAAAAATGACAGGCAGGAAACATATCCAAAGGCATTACTTATAAACACCATGCTGAATGATGCTAACTTTTTGAAAGCTGTGCCTCATGGGTTTGGCACTCCCAGTGACTGGTGTGAAGAGTCCTCCTGAAGCCATTGAAACTAAATTTAAGTAGATGTTAACTGATTTGCAGGAAGTGATCTTTAAGAAAGGTAGGAGCCAAAAAGTAGAACATAAAAAGAAGTGGATGGAAGGAAAATATGTAGGATAATAGTACGTCACGAGATCTCTCACCACATAGACCAGCCAGTTGCACTGTACTCATTTCACGCCATTTATAGGCTTACAAGTTAAAAATAGCTTTACATTTAACATTTTAGACCTATACCCTACAAGACTCTTATCTTTCCTCCCTCAATTCAAGTTCAGCTTCATTGAAAACGTCATTCTGAGACTGACAGCCTATTATACGATTTTGTTCTTTGTGGATTTTCCTTATTTCAGTGCACATTCCTCACAGGACCCCCTGCCCAGGAAATAGCATTCTTCTTTCCCCATTTTAATTCATTAATACAAACTTCCCACACATCCCCCTCGAGTGACAGTTCACTCTTGGCATGCCTGTGCTCCCCCACAAGACTGAACGTCGGCCTTCACCAAGGTCCCTCCCACACAGTATTTCTTCCGCTCGGGAACATCAGCGAACGCGACCAAGCAGGAAACTCTGGAGGAGCGAGTGCTGCTCCTCTCCTCAGAACATGAGCCCTTTCCTTAAGTCTCTGAGTATAAAACGTAGTGGGGGAGCTGTTTAGTTTTCACTGGGATGTAGATCTTCCTGGCCAGCTCAGAGTTTATGTACGTGTCAAGCTAAGATACTGTGCACATTTCTTGGAAGATCTGTTGCTAAGCTGCACTGTGCAACTGTGCCACGTTACTGGCATAGCCCGCGTAGACTTTCTGAGTTGAACCTGAGTCCACCCTAAAAAAGTGAGAGAAATAACTGTATCTTCCCCACTAATCTCCATCAAGGTATGAAGCCTGCAAAGATGACTCCATATGTGTTCGTAACTGGCTGACAGACTGGAAATGGGATGAAAGTGGAGAAAACCGCTGTAAGAATAAATGTGTTCCATACAGTAAGGTGAGAAAACCTGATCAACTGAAGCAGAAAAAATGGCATTAAGAGTTCTCTTTTTTCCCTGAATACCTGCAGCACTGGTATTTTAACCACAGTGGGCTTTAGAAAGTAAAAGAAATTAACTTTGTTCTTACAACAGAGACGCTGAGATGCATTTTATACAGTTCCTGATGCAATGTGGGGCTTTACAGACCTGTGTCTTTTTAAATTGGGATGTAAGTTCCCAAATCACTGAAGATTTGTTAAGGTTTTCTTGCCTATTGGGCATCTTTGCCCTTTTCTCCATTTTACCTTGTTATGTTCGAGTCCTTCTCCATCCTCCAACCCCCTAAGTTCTGGCATTCTTCTAATTATCTCACTTTTGCCCTTCATAGACCTATCAAGTCTCCGCTGCATGTTGCCCGTTGCATCTGCCAATGACTAGGCAGAGCTACCTTTGTTCTGTATAACTCTGATGGTTAAAGAGCAGCACTGAGGAGTTTTCTGAGAGCTCTTCCCATCTTTCTGAGAAGCTACAGTGGTTGGGATAACTAATTTTAGGAGCAGAAGTGTATGAAATGAGAACTGAAAGGACTTAAGAGAAGCAAGGCTGCTTGCAACCTGATCTGCAAACCTTGCAAGAGTCAGGTAGGATTTTGTTCTAGTGACTCAAGTAAGTTTAGCGTCAGGGCAAGATAGTATCACTCAACACTGCTACACTTATTTGAATGTTTTTAACAGTTGAACTTCACTGAGTCCATGAAAACTGTCCAAATTGCAGAAACAAATGAAATTTAAGTGTAGTGCTTAGGGACTGGTAGTAAGGCTTGCAGTCCCAGATTCGTTGTTTTGAAATCAATTCAAGTGCATGTACTTCCACTTCTATCAGTTGCTGAAATGACTTCTGGAAGTCACAGTCCAGTTAGTGCAGGATTGCTGTCTGCCTTGCAAAAGTGACACTAATCAGCAGGCCCAGGAAGGTGGCCAAAAAAACAAATGGGCTGCGGAAACTTACAGCTCAGTTTCCCAGATGTGCTAAATCATCAGTAGTTCCAGATGAGTGAAAAACGAAATGATAATCTCCGTAAATAATCTCCAGTCCCTGTTCAAACTGTCCCTGGTCCAGAGATAGGAGTTTTTAACCTTGAATTGCCTTGCACTTATTTCTTAAAGAAAATATACCGTCTGCGGGAAAAACATGCAGCAAATCCAGAGGTCTTATCACTTGAAGCCAGGCGCAGCTATTCCTAAACTAAATAGAACCACGCCCGAAACTGCCCATGTTTTTCACCAAAAATAGGCTTCCATGGTAAGTAAGAATGAAGATGAAATTTCTTCGGAGAAATTAAAAAAGCCCACATTTTCCAGATGAAAATTACATGATAGACAAACACTCGACTTGCTCGGTTTCGACTCAACTAATGAAAAAGAAAGTTCCTGTAACCCAGACGCACAACGGGTTCTCCAGTATCAGAGCACTGTGGACAGATGCTTACTTCCTTTTGAGGCCCTCAGCTCATACAGAGGAGCAATCAGCAGCCTTACACTTGACATATGCAAGTGGTTGTAATGATTATTTGGAACAAATGCTGAATATGGAACAAATGCTGAATATTACGAATGCAGAATGGATCATGGCCAGTTTAGCCTGGCTAAAATGAGGCACATTTTGTCACTGTCCTCCCAGTTGGGTGCTCCCCAAGCAATGTTAATGCACAGACTAGAACATTTTCCAAGAAGCTGGAGAATCAGAATCGTTTGCAGCAATTTAGGGACATGTTTGGTAAATTGGCTTTGTGCACTGTTTGCTCGCTGCAGTATTTTGGCTATGGTCTGATCTTGAAGCAGACTTAGGAGGAAGGTCAAAATAAAATTACTAATTTGGCAAGTAGAGGAGCGTGAATACACGTGACAGAGCCAGGGGGACACGGGAATAAGATGCAGATGTGTCTCTTGCATACAGACCTAAGAAAACCCTCATGACAGCTTCTAAAACTTTGTGGAATGATTAGCTAACAGCAGGTAGAAATCCAGGAGCTGGAGAAAATATCTAATGCTGCTTAAAAGCACAGGAATAGTGGGAAAGAAACAGCTAAGATCTGCATGCCATGAGAACCCAAGGAGAGAACCAGATGGAGCAACCTTTCCGTTCCTGACCTTGCATTGCTCCCAGTGCACTAGCCAATCTCCACAATCCTCCTCCAGCAACTGCAGCATCCATGGAGTGAGCCCTGGCTGGAGATGCTGTGAAGGGAAAAGCTATTTTACAGACTACAGTCTTTGGGGCTCTTTGGAATGGACTCTGTGTTTTTCACAAGGGACAGATTTCTAAGGCAAGAGTGATGATTATGGTTTCTTCTCATCTGCCTTCCTGCACAGTATAGAACAACGTGGTTTTGCATGTGGGGGACAGGGAGATAACTCATAAAAATAACTTGTCGTGGAAAATAGGTGGAGCAGCAGAATCTGCAGGACTACAGATGCCCAGTCCTACTTCCACATAATAGATTTAAATCTGCAATCATTAATTTTTTTTTTGCATACAGAGCAGCTTCCATGAAGAAATCTCCCAACCACAAAGACAAGGCACCTTCTCCAAGATCCACAGTGTCAGATCTTTATCTGAGTTTACCAAAGATGGTAAACAAGCACACCATCCAGAAACGACAGCAGTAAGAGAAACACTGCGGGATTAAAGAATCAGCGTCACGTGCAAGGACCACTTGTAGTATCACCGATGAAAGGCAGCTTTCTTCAGAGAGATGTTGGTGACACAAAGTGAATCAGTCAGCGATAGGCCCCCTGTTTCAGTCATTAACACTCCCACTCAGTAGTTCCTGAGGCTTCTACTCCTGCCATCACTTCCACCCACAACTTCATTCTTAGCTTTTCTTCTGGGAGTACCTAAAGCTTCCTTTACAGAAAAAGAAAAGATTGAGCTTCAACCACAAACACACGGGAGAAATGCAGGCAAGATAACGTGCATATGCTGACTACTTTGTGGCTGGACGTGATAAGTCCTAAGCTAATACTCTTTAGGCAAACTCAGGCTGGGCAGACAGAATGTTGTCGCAATGCGAGCTCGGCAAACAAGAAATATATGTGTTTTGTGGTTACACACGTCGCGTGACACACGCCTTACAAAATGATGGGGTACCAAGAGCAGGACAGATTCACTTGAAGAAAGTACAAGAAGCTGCAGTTTACAGTTTCATGAGCCAGAAAGGCTGTTGCACCACTGGACACAGCACTTCAGAAGCTTGAAGAAAACGTATTTTCTTCAAGCAGTTTCTAAGTTATGTCCCTTCTGTTTGCCTGTGAGGTCCTGCCCCGTCATTATGTACATTGCAGCAGGCACAGTGAGGTCCCACGGAGCTGGGACTCCACGGGGCTGTCTCTAGCCTGTAGATTTAAAGATTCCTGTATTCAAAGCACTGTCTGGTGCTTTCAGCACTCCTCAGATCCCGACACATGTCAGAGTGTCCTGACATGCTGCAAGCTGTACAGCCTCTCACAAACAGCTTTGGTCTGTCTAGCTGGGCTGTCAGCCCCAGGGTGGAAACAAAAGGCTGGCTGTTGATCCTTTGCACTTTGTGTAACCGCTGGCTCTCGCAACAGGCAAATCTCTCTTGCCAGTTGTGGGACTGGGTAACATTTTAAGGTATCTCCAAAGTGCTGAAGCACGGAATGCTGCAAGACGGTGAATGACTGCAGACTACTTTTTTAGTAGCAATTTTTTTTTTTTTTAAGTGATAAATGCTTATCAATGTGGTACAAACTGATTTTAACTCAATTCTATTCAAATGTAATTGATGCTTTTCTTATTTGACACACAGATGTATGCAAACGGGACTGACATGTGCCAGAACATGTGGGGGGAGTCCTTTAAGGTGAGCCAATCCTCCTGCCTCTGCTTGCAAATGAACAAGAAGGACACGGTGGCAATCAAGTATCTCCTCTCCGAAAGCTCAGAGGAAAGCTCCAGCAGCAGCAGCAGCAGCAGCGAGGAGCATGCCTGCCAAAAGAAACTCCTGAAGTTTGAGAAACTAAAGGGAGTGGAAGGGGAACAGAGAAGATAAATGCTGGTGGATGTATGTTAGGACAAGAGAAATCATCGTGAGGGCTGGGCTAAGGGCACCATGCCAGCCTGCTTTAACCCTGACTTCCTAGCACACAATAAATCAATGGCTGGTTATATTCTTTCTCTGGTGTTTTTGCATCTGCATCACAAAGCTCCCAGACAGGTTAGCACAGGTGTAATCTTGTGACCTGAACTGAACAACTAGAAGCCTTGATGGTAACATCTAGGGGTTGATCTTCAAAGAGGAGACACACAGGCAGCACCTGCTGATTTAAGGTGGAACAGTGAGAACTAGAGACCTCAGGAAGGCCATGCCAGTAAATGCACCATGTCTTCAACCCAAACCCATCGTTAGCATAGGCACACAGCACTCCTGTCAGGAGTTCCTGTGTGCCTGGCTCTGCTTAGATGAAGAAGAAATGCTGCAGGAAGGAACGGTCAGTGAGCCTGGCTACTGACTGCTGCAAATATATTTGGTTTGTATTTCAAAAAACAGGGGGTTGTGGTGTGCTAGATCACAGAAACACACAGGATCACAGAATGTCTGTGGTTGGAAGAGACCTTCAAGGTCATCTAGTCCAACCTTCAACCCAACACTGCAAGCTCACCACTAAACCACATCCCTGAGCACCAGGTCCACACGCCATTTAAACGCCTCCAGGGATGGTGACTCCCCCACTGCCCCGGGCAGACCATTCCAGTGGTTGAGAACCCTTTCAGTGAAGAAATGTTTCCTACTATCCAGCCTAAACCTCCCTGGCACAGCCTGCAGCCGTTCCCTCTGGTCCTGGAACACCTCACCAGGGAGAAGAGGCTGTCCCCCTCCTCACTCCAACCTTCCTTGAGGTGGCTGTAGAGAGGGAGAAGGTCATAAATCCTTGACTCCATATATTGCCAGTACGGTCTGTTGCACTGGGCTTTTACCTTAAACAACAGCAGTACAAAAGTCTCCTACAATATGAATTTTGAAGAATAATTTTGAGTGCAATTAATACCACTGAATGATTCCAAATGGAATGATCTCTGACAAATGGAAGTGTCAGGAAGCGCCCCAATCAGGTTTCTCCCATCCGTAATTCTGCTTCCCAGCATCACTGTTACAGTCAAAGTGAAAACAAAATCTGTACCAGTCCCAGAGGGACTCACTGGGTAATGATGAATGAAATCCTGCTTTCAGTTATGCATCCATACTCCCTCTGACATTGCTGTAGAGTGGATAGGTCTGTGCCATTCTCTACAGCCTTTTACAGCAGTAACACCAGATAAACACCAGAGGAGGATTTAACTGGGGGGGGTCAGATAATCAAATTGTGAAAATCATCATCATCCGAACGCTTCCGAGGGCCAGGAGCCTTACAGCAGTAAAGGATCTGACCCACAGTTAAAACAATGACTTGGCACATCCTGTTAAACTGGGAGAATCTTACAAACTGAGCACACTTTCTTCACTGGGCTGTTTATTTGTTGGAATGGTTTCACACAGCTGCAATAGTAATGCTAAACCCATTAGGTCATGCTCTGCTTCCAACCAGCTTCTCAGTATATTAACAATGGACTAACTCCTACCAGCACTGAACTGCTTTTAGAATGATACTTTGTCACATCTGTATTTCATGCTAACTCAATTTGTCAGCTCTACTGTTTGAAAAGAAAGAACAAGAATCTGGTCTTCTGTAAAGCTCTGACAGTCCTTTTCCCCTCTATGTCACAAACTTTCTTTCCTTCTTTATTGCACCTGAATCAGAGCAGAAGTTTTCCTGCTTTTTATTTTGCTGTGCTCAAAATTCAAGAATTAATTATGCCTTCTCACTGCCATAACACCACCATGGCCAAAGATTTCCTTCATGGTTTTGGTTAAGTATAGCACAATTGTTTCTGCCTGTGTCTCTGCTCTTTTTCTTCCAATTCCACTTCATTCTCTTTGCTCTGCCCAAATTACTCTTGAAACCACTCTCAGCAAACAATTCTTCCATGCTTAGTTTCAGGATGAACCACGAGACTGGTTATGGCATGCTCCTGAACAGCACTGGATTCTGCAGCACCTAAGGGACCAAGACCATCCACCTCCTATTCCTAACTTTCCCACTGACTCATGATGTACCCTAAGCACATCATTTAACTTTTTTGTGTCCCCAGTAATTTTGCATAGCTACCATATTTCCTCTAGGTCATCTCATTTCTAAGCCAAAAAGTCCAAGAACTACTCAGTTGTCCCTAGCACAGAAATTGTCCCAAAGCTCTTGGTCATTCTTTCACCGATCCAGATATGTTTTATTCAAATATAGGTTACCATCCAGAAAGACTTCAAGTCTTGATTTAAAACTCCAGATAACGGAGAATTGTCCAGTGCACCTGATCAATTCTTCCCTCGGTGTTAAAGATCCCTAATTTACCATTTGTTGTTTCAGCTTTCAGCCACTGGTTTTTGCTGAACAGGGATTTGTATGTTGTATTACAGAGTTCTTCAGTATTTGGCATTGCTTTTCTGCTCAGCAGCGCACAAACTGGCTCAAATTGCTTCTTAGCAATTATCTCTGTCCTAGTTTACACGTGTCCTTATAGGACATTCTCTCTCTGCCTAAGTCATACTTACAGTTCTTCTTTGTATCTTCTCCAGTCATCAATATCCTCCCTGAACTGTACAAATCAAAACCATGCTCCACAGCAGTGTTAAGAGTGACCTTCAGAGAGAGCACCATGTCCTTGCCTCTCTACACACATCTCTCTAACTGCACTGCCCGTGTCTACAAGAGCACAGTTCTGGTTATTTGCGTGTCTCCAGTGTCCCTGTGGTACAAGTCCTCATTTTCTCTCAGCGTTGCTCTTTTCCACTATGCAGCTCCCCAGTCCTAGAGGTGTGAACTGTGATCTTAGTTCTTAGGCTAATTGCTTTGAACTTGGTTGTATTACAAAACCTTCATGTGAATGTTCCAACCTTCCTAAGCCACTGTTTGCTCTGTCTAGCTGCTTTATACTCACAGTAATTTACATCTTAAAAAACCCCTGTTGCTCAGAAATCCTATCAATGGTGATGTTATATTTATGGAAAGGCTGGGATAACTCAGAGAAAGCAAAAAATAAAAATAATGCAAGACACTAGAAAACAGTGTTTTTAACAGTGTATATAACAATACACTGTGAAGGTGAACCAGAGGAAAAAAGATCCAAGCTCCTGATGACTGTAGACATCCCCAGCTAATGCTGACCTGGTTTGCTAAATGCCTGCTATGCACCACAGCTCAAAGTGCATGTCCTGCTTCTGGACCCATGCTGGCCCAGACAGCTGAAATGTCTCTCTACTTAGTGACACCAGACTGGGCTCAGATCGTTGTCAAAATGTCACAGCGGTAGATCAAGTGCTTTGTGAAATACATTGTGAAATACGTTCCTACGCTAATCTGCGGGAAACAGCCTTAGAACCTTTACCAATAAATTATATTGCATTTATCAACAAGATAATGTTGATTAAAAAAAAATATATATTGCCAAGTATTGACCTGTTTACGACCTGGCTGAGCATCAGCTTTGTACTGTGCTACCTGGGGCAGGTGTCACGTTAACCATAACACAGCCTGCTGGGTCATCCTGCTTGCCCCATTGATTTAATTTCCTGTCCTTAAACAATGGCACAATACCATCCACCTTCTGAAATATCACCAAAACACCAGGAATTATTACAAATGAGATCTCTCTTGGCAGTTCTGTTAGAGCTCTTTAGTATAGGTTACCTGAGACTGCTGCTTTAAAATTATTAATGTAACTTAGGATGCTGAACCTCATCGTTAATTACTTGCAGATGGAAAAGGATTTCATCATCCTTCTGTAATACAGATACTTTATCCTGCATAGAGTTCAATACCAAGCGTTATCAACAGAACGTGCCCACTGCATCTTGTGCCATTGTAAGGCTGTTTTGGTCAGGTTACTCTGTTGTGTTCACCTTCAGTTTAGCCAGACACAATTTCCTGTAGTGCCTTTAGAGTCCTCTCTCTATTTTTATAGCTCATAATTCTCCGTGGCTATTGATTGCAATATGGCTTCCTTTTTAAAAAATAATAAGCGTCAGTAATTACAATATTTTCCACTTCTGTTGCATTTTTCATGTGCAGATTTCACTCAGAGCATTTTACAAATATTCATTAATCTCCAAAATATACCCGAGAGGAAAATAAATAGTGAGATACAAACTGAGTCAGTGGGAGAGAGTCAGTAAGATATTTATCTGATCATTGCAAGTATTACAGAACTAGGACTAGCACGGACAAGTTCTGTTCCAGAGCCTTATTCCACATTGCAAATGCAGTTGCACTTTGTAAGGTGATGCCTGCACAAAAGTTATTACGCCAAAATTATAAAAGAGATTTTAGGAAATAAAATATTGCAAAAAAAATGAGCGTCAAATAATTAGAACAAGTTGTTAAACAACACATTTCCCTGTACTTTGAAGGATAATGTAATTGTTAAAATAATAGTTAGATTATCTAAGACAAATAATATCAAAACAGGCTAATTCCCCTTGCTGAGAGGCAACCAGCCTGCAGAAAAAGGGAAAGCTGTGGGTGAGAGATGGCTTTTTAAGAGTTTTGATGACATTAGGTGAAACATTCTGATAAGCAAACTGAGAAAAAAAAAAGTGCAACCGAAATCACCGTAACATGGATGCAGGATGGGATGAAAAGTAGATTAAAATATTACTATCAGTATATTGCCATTAAACTCGGACAAGTTTCTGTTCTTCTGTGAGGAATCCCAAAGGCTCTGTTCTGATTCTAGTCATCGCTTCTTTACTCAATGAAGTAGGGATTTTGCAAGCAGTTTGAAGGACAAGACTGGAATAAAATTGATCTTTCTAAGTCCAAGCCTCCAAAGGTGAAATTCTGAAAAGGAAGATGAAAAATGCTTGCACTGAGGAAAGGTAAATCAAGGAAAAAAATAATCTAGGGAAATAAATGGCAAGGGAACAGCAGAGCAGTGGAAGAGCTGGGATGCTTAGTAGCAACCTGTGCCTTTCACAGTCGAAATGTTACACTGTGGAAGTTTTAATCTTTTAAGGCTTCAGTGTACGTGGAGCCCTGGAAGTCCAAACTCACAAAGCAAGTAGATGCAGGACCTGCAGACATCCTACTAACAGTTACTCAGAGTTCATGACGTATGTCACATTCCACTGAGGCGCTGCTTCTGGAATGACCCCACTGCACACACGGGCTGTGGAATGTGGTGGGTATCAGGCAGAGTTTAACTCTATCCATCTTCTCGATGAAATCAGCTCACAAGCTCTGTCAACGCAAGTGTAATACCTTCTAGGAGAGCAAACATGCTCCTGGTATATATCTAATGACTATGGAAAACAAAGGTAATAAAATTAGCTGAATTTATGCACATTTGCTGGTCACTTTCCTTCCTTTTTTTCTGTTCAAAGTGTTTGTTATTTAAAAAAATGCCGCAAGCTCTAGACAGCTCATGGGTCTGTTGTGTGTTTGCTCTGTTTTATTATCCAAGGGAACACACAGATTTAGAAAAGAAGAACTAAGTAAAGAGTCTAAAAAGCATTAGGATTTGGATTACAAATTGAAACATTGCCAAACCTTACTAATGGCAAGACTAAAGTTCCGGGTGCCTGAAGACTGATAATTCTAAAGCACAACTCATTTTTCCTTTTGGCAAAAAAAAGACCTGCACCTTGATGAAGTCACCTTCGCCAGCAGGTCTAATCGAGTGTGAAGCTGCAGCAGAACTCCGGACAACAGTGAAAAAAGAGCCAAGCTATGAAATGAATCATCTGCTTCAGATAAGTGTGAGGACACAGTTAGGATCAGACCCCAGCAATCTGGCAGCTTTCAACACCTCCAAGAAAAAGTTGCAGTGATCCCCTACTACTGAGATTTAACTTCTTGGAGAAATGAGGTTGGGGGGAACGCTCTCTGCTGGGTTTTGCTTCCCTTTAGCTACTAAAAGCGTTTCTCTCCTGCCTCTGTTTTGATCACCAACTGCTATCCAAGTCTTCTTTTGGCCTCCTTCCTTGGAAATGCAGGGAGCTCTCTGTGGAGTTTGCCTTGGTTCCCCCTCTCAGACAGCTGTGATTAATTCAGTGTTCAAGCTCTTGAGTTAATTCTCTCATTAGATCACTTTCCTTCTTCATGGAATGATTATTCCCACAGGAGAAATGAGAAAGACTAAAACAATATTGCGCGAGTATCTGACACGCTGCATCCAGGATGTTTACTTTAAATCAAATTGCCTGGAATAGCTCCAGATCTATGGCTTAAACACAAGAATCTTCTAACTGGTGGAGAACCGTAGCCACGCGTATTGCACAACATTCCCTGTTTCACTGGAACCCCTCCAAACTTCCAGCTAGGTAAGTGTACCAGGCACATGAACCTCTCCACACAAGTAGGTCAGATGACAGAATCCTTTTATTGCTAGAGCATACTTTAAGACTGAAATAGTTTGGGGTTTTTTTCCTTTCTTAATTACTTTTTATCATACATCAATCACCGTTCTACCCAACTCTATCAAGAAGGTGAAACCTGGAGCACACAGCAATGAAATATTGCCAGTGTTCCTGAAATCACAAGCTATTATCTGTGCATTACTCACTGAGAATGTCACATCTGCTCTGGAGGCTCCTCCAGCTCAGAAATGCTCCCCAGTTTTGCTGCCTGCCAGATGGCTCCCTGGGGTTCAGCTGGTCATTGGAGGGCATCGTCCTCAGCCAGACTGCAGCACAGCCTGCTTCTCAGCACCTTTGGTGCAATGGGGGGACTCGGGAAACTTCAAGAGCCTGTCTGGACTGACAACCCTGATATCAGGCAGTAGTTACCTCAGTGTCACCTTTACCTGAAGCCATATGGTAGTGAAAACAAATAAAAAGATAATAAATAAAGAATAAATGTAATAATAAAATTTTTAAAGTTCACAAAGGTGAGAGGAGAGGAGAGGAGAGGAGAGGAGAGGAGAGGAGAGGAGAGGGGAG
>JANIJG010013359.1:0-17924 GCA_024611175.1 Megaceryle torquata | reverse complement strand
ATTGTATGGATTTTTTTTTCATTATTTCATTCTACTTGATTTCATGTTATTTAACATTATTTTATTTTACTTTATTTTATTTTTTATATTTTGTTTATCTCTCCCGAAAGGGGGGAAAAACCCCCAAACCCATCAATCAACAAAGGCTCGCGATAATTTTTAACTATCAACCCAAACCCACCAGAAGGCAGAATTTGACCCAGTCAAAACACTCAGGAGTCACTCTCAACCGCAAACTACCCCATCGCCTCCGGAGGGCACGCTCCTATCGCGATAGCCGCGGCGACACCAGCGACCTGCCTCCCTCCCTCTCACCTCATCCCTTTTCCTGACCCTATTTAGGGGATTTGGGGGCTGTTTTGGGTATGACCGAGGGGGGATACCCACAAAAGAGACATCTCCGCAAACCCTGGGACCGTCCCGCCGGTTAAAAGCGGTGGTGGGGCGCCCCCTGTCGCCTGCCGTAGGTCCTGGGGACCAGGGTTTGAGGGGGTGGGGTGAGTGGAGGGGACACCCCGGGGGATCCCTCGGGGCTGCCGTGTGGATGCTGCACCACAGGAGGAGGAGAGAAGACATGGTGAGAAGTTCCCTGTGCAAGAAACTCACTCACCTTTGAGTCTCTGTCCTGTCGGTGTGCTCCAAGCATGTCTGGCACCTCATCCCCTCCATGGCAGGAGTCTCATGTGCACCCAAAGCTCGGTGGGTCACCATCTCACACCTTTCAGACACCTCTGAAGTGCCGTCTCCCCCTCAGGTCAGCAGGACTTTGAGTCTGGTTGCCACTAAAGACAAGGTTTTTCTGCCTCTGCCACCCTGGGTGTGGACTGGAAGCTGCAGAGTGGCAAAACAGAGCTCTACTTTCATGAGAGTTCTGTTCACTTGGGGTTTGACCCAAAATGTTCACTTGAGGCCACTCCTCAGCTCCAGAGAACATTCCTACTCTTGTTGCTCCAGCCCTAACACTTAAATCAAGTTTTGCCTTCTTTCACCCTTCACTGTCTGTCCCATGATCCAATCATCTCACCCTGCCTGAGACATGAAGGAACTTCCAAGTAGTGTCTGTTGGACAAGAAGACCTTCTCGTTCCTTGTGAGGTATCCATCCCACAAGGAATGTGTTGGATGAGAAGTTCTTCTCATGTCACAAGGAATGATGGTGTCCCTCCCAGTCTGCATGCCCAGAGCATTGGTGGTGTGCACATCAGGGACACAATGCTGAAGGTGAACTAGAGCCACTATGTCCTCAGACAAAATCTTTGTCTCTCTTTAATGTGAGGACATGGGCTTTGGGAACTTCATAGGTGTTCGCATTCATAAACACTGGGCCTGCAAAGCCAGCGGGTCCTCTGAAGGTGGCTGTGTGAGGGACCAACCCAGGACGCAGTCACAGGTACCTTTGGTCCTCTGAACAACCCGTGTCCCACAGCCGAGACAAAGCAGCAGTAAAATATCAACGCTTGCCTTACAAGAAACATTTTGAAGAACATCCAGGATGATAAAAATGGAAAATTTTCAGCAGCGACTTATTCCAACAGACCTGTCTGTGTTACCAAGAAGCACATCTGCCATTTAAAAATGAGCTCTTCTCT
This sequence comes from Megaceryle torquata, assembly GCA_024611175.1. NCBI lineage: Eukaryota > Metazoa > Chordata > Aves > Coraciiformes > Cerylidae > Megaceryle > Megaceryle torquata. The sequence goes on along the minus strand of JANIJG010013359.1, from coordinate 16,336 downwards.
TTAATATTTAACTAATATTTATTTTAAATTTAATTTTTAAATAACATTCTTATTTGCATTAGAAGCCACAGCCAGAGGATCCATCTCTGCCTTCCTGGGGGTAGGAAGCCAGCAATCGTCATGAAGCTTTGTCCGAATTTGGGGCACTTTTGGGCCATCCCCGTCACTTCCAGCAGTGATACCAACAGTGAGCGCATCTTGAATCCTCTTCTCCCCATGATGGGCACTTGCTCTGAGGTGGGAGAAGGTGAAGCCCCAGTGCTGGCATTTACCTCCCCTGGGCCCTCCCCACTGCATAGCGAGGCTGGTCTGTGAAAAGAAAATAATCATAGAATGGTTTGGGTTGGAAGGGACCTTAAAGATCATATAGTTCCAACCTCCCTACCATAGGCAGAGACACCTCCCACTAGATGAGGTTGCTCAAAGCCCCATCCAACCTGGTCTTGAACACGTCTAGTGGTAGAGCATACACAACTTCCCTTGGTAACCTGTTCCTGTGTCTCACCACCCTCATCATAATAATTAAAAAAAAAAAAAATTAACCCGTTACCTCATTCTCATCAATAAACAGGGTAATTATCTCCCTTCTACTGATAATTATCATAATTAATCCAGTATAATGAACTCTCCCAATTGCACTGCTGGTTCAAAATAAATGTGTTGGCTTTTGTTTGGCCGTTAATTGAGGAAGGGGCTCTCCTGTGAGACAGAAACAGCCATTGCCCTCCAGAAGAGCAGCATTTCAATAACAAGAAGCAAAAGGAGCCTGCACAGCTCCAGATCTTCTTGGAGACAAAAGGCAGTGCCCTGTTAAGAAGTAAGATCACCCAGGGTGATTGTACTGTGCCACCCTAATTATTGCTGGGATTTGTCAATGACAGGAAAATTACAGGTGAATTCAATGCATGGAGGTATGGGAGGAGGTACAGTAGTGGTCGGGTCTGAGCATGGGAGAGGGAAGGGTGACAGTGGAGTTGGGTCAGGGGAGCTGCCATTGCATCTGCTGCCAGCAGTGATCCTTCTCACCAGCTTTATTCCCAGGTTGTCCCTTTAGGATCCTGGGAAGGAACTTTTTGTAAGGTCAAGGGGCTCTCCTGGGCTGGAAGCATCCCTAGGAGGTTCCTCTCAAACAAGATCAGACAGCTGGAGGAGGATGATGATTCATGCTTCTGAACTGGGGAAATGCAGTGGAGAGAGGTTGACCATTCTCTAGGCAGTCCCATGGCAGAGCTAAAATGACCCCAAGTTCCCCAGTACAGCCCAATCCCAAGGTCACATTCAATGCTCCAGGGTCCCACTCCTGACAACACCTCCAGACTTCCTGTCATTTCTTTGGGGCACGTCAGGAAACAACATCCCTTTGCTCCTTCAAGGATTCAGGTGGGAAACCATAAGAACAAGTGACATTCCATGGGGGGAAGAGTTTTTTCCCCATCTATGGAGTTACCTGCACACTAAATTGGGCTGTCGTTGGCTGTGACACCACCAGGGAATTACCACAATTACACCACATAATATTGACTTAACTATTTGAAGAACTCTCCAGGCAAGTCTCTCCTAATTAGATTCAACATTTAATGGGACTTCTTAATTCATGGAAATATTTTCTGAGGCTTTAACAAGTCTAACAAAGGAAGAGCTAGGAGTATGCAAAATTTTTGTCATTTTAACATTGGATATCTATAATTTTTTTTGCATTGGGATGATATCTCCCAGTCCCAGGTTCTCAAGGACTCCATCGCAGAGAAACCCAAGCACCCAGGGATCTGTCTGGTCAGGACATGTCCAGTGTGGCTATTTTTAGCATATTCAGTCCTCAAGGTGCTATTTTAACATTTCTCCCCACTCTGTAATTATACAATGTGCCAGTTAAGGTAATGAGTTTCTGGAATCAGTGGTTGGCACCACAAAGTAAAATAAACCCTTGAAGTGCCTGAAGAATGTGATGGGTGGTGGAAATAAAGTCCCATTATTGTCCCTCTCAGGGATGGAGGAGGTCCCCCCGGATCACCAGCATCGGCAGGATCCTCAGTGAGTGCTGGCTCTTGTACTGGCAGGGACAACAAGCTCCCAAGAAGCAGCTGGGAAGCCTGAGAGCATTTACTAATGGCCTCTGGGTGCAACGACAGCCCAAGGTAGGGACCTCACTGGTCCACAGCACACAGGGATGGTGTGATGAGTACTGGTGGGACTGATGTCAGTGGTCATCTGACACTGTGTGGGATGTAGCTATGGGCAGAAGTCTCCTCTGAGGAGCCCACCAGCAAAACAGTGCCTTCTGGAAAGGCTCTGAAGCAAAATAAACAGAGTGCATCTGCCAGCTGTTTATCATGGCCCATGTGATGCTCTGGTGCTGTTTTTGTCCACGAGCACATCTTGGTGAGTAAACAAGATGCTCAGGCATCTGGAGTGATGGCCGGGGGAGAAGGCTCAGCGTGAAAACCCATGAGGTAAGGGAGTCACCTCGGTGCCTGGGGTGTATGGGGCTGCTCCAGCTCTGCTGCTTTCACTGCCTGAGGGAGGAGGAGGTGCTGAGGTAGATGCTTGGTGACACTGGCGTTCTGAAAGAGAAAGGACAAAAAGAAAGTCTTCCTTGCCTCCTAGGAAAGTCCTGCCATGTACATTTTCCTTAGCTCAGTCTCCAAAGGCCCTGTCAGACTGGGTAAATTCTATCTTGCTGACCAAAGTATTCAGGTTTTGGTTTCATTCAGCGGAAATATTTTTTATGTTTAATTATCAGTTTCTGAAAACTGAAATGTCTTTGGTTTTACAATAAAAAAACAAACAGAAAAAGTGAATATAGAGACTACTCCCAAAACCCTCTGCTTTAAAAACTCCCTGTTATTTCCTAACAAAACCCCTTTCTGCTGGAAACCTTCCAGCCTTGCCTAGTCTGAAGGTGCTTCAGTTCCCTCAGGGGCAGAGGGAAAAAAAACACAGTGGCTTTCATTAGTGAGTGGTATAAAACAACACCACTGTGGCCCAAGGTGGTCCAGGACATCACTCAAGGTCCAGCTCATCACCCAAGGTCAATCATATCACCAAAGATGGTCCAGCGTATCACCCAAGGACCAACACATCACCCAAGGTGGTACAGTGCATCACCCAAGGTCCATCACATTGTCCCCATCACCATCAGTGGGGACACAGTTACAAAAGCATTAACATGTCCCTACAAACCAAAGAGATGTGACCAGCCAAACCAGTCACTGAGGTATCCCATTGGGCCTGAAGCCATAAGGGGCTTGTGATGCTCAGCTCATGGCAGGGATGTGGCTATGCAGCCTGTGGTTGAAGGACTGAAACAGGGAGACTGCAGAGCCCAGACTTACACAGAGACCAAGATAACTGTGGAAGAACCACATCTGTGATCCCTTGGGACATGGACGAAGGGAGATAGAAGAGGTGCTGGTGCTGGGTCCAGTGTCAGAGCATGGGAACAGGAGCGTGCCGAGGCTGCCTGCACTTTTGCATCGCAACAGGAGGCTGCTTGGTGTGGATATCAATCCCCAACAGCTTTGCTGAAGGTTCTGACGGACATTTATAGCCCTCTGAGTCATTACCGGCCTTGTTTAAACCAGTTATACCTGGCCAAGACCTTCAAAATAGCTTCATTTATACTGAAATGCTCCTCTTGCGCGTGGTGGGTATAAATAGCAGGGCAAACCACTCTCCAAGCGCAATGGCTCCTCCAAGCACTGCATTCAGAGCCCTTGCGTCACCTTGTTCTGTGTCACTCCCCCACATCCCCTCTGGGGAGGGATGCAGGGGGAGTCCATCACTCCCAGGAGACCCCGTCTCCCCAGCTGCCCCATCCAGCAACGTCAGCTTGCGGGTACGAGGTGTCCCTGGCAAAGCTGCTCAGCAAAACAGCCGGAGTGGAGATTTCTGCTCTGAAAAAACACAGAAGCTTGCCTGGGACTCACAGCCTGTCTGGGAGTCTGCAGTTCTTTCACCACTAATAGCAGCCCAGGATCACCCCATAAATCTGCTTAGGGTCAGGCATGGGCACACGAGCCCGCTCCTGTGCAAGGAGTGTGATCCTGCCCTCAGGTTGGTGCCACCCCAGCAGGATGCCAGGGGCTGCTGGGACACCTGTAGCCCTGTCACTTTAAGTTCAGTACAGCCAGATTGTGACAATGTTTTTGGGCCAGGATGGGCATCCCATCCCAGGAACACCTACACCTGCCATGGGCCAGCAGCACCCATCACTAGAGGTCCCTGAGACAACATTTTAATTCCATGTCTCTCATTTTTCAAATAATTTAACCCAAGCAGCTTTGGCTGCACAACCAGCATAAATTTTGCTAAACAAATGTTCCTCTGGCTCAGTTATCCTTCCTTCCTTTCTGCTTAAAAATACATCTTTCTGATGAAAAAAAAAACCACCTCAACAGGAGAATGAGCATTCAGCACCTGCTCCTGGCCCCAAAAACGTCTGTGATGAGCTGGTGGGAGTATTTAAGCGAGCTTTTAGGAAAAAGCAGCCCCTTTCCCCCTCTAAGACTAAGCCAGTATTTCCCTCCTGGTAAATCTTGCATTCCTGTGTCCTTTGGAGGGGAGTGTGGAGGAAGCAGAAGCGTCTCCACCAAGGCCCAGCATCTCATCCAAGTGCACAGCAGCTGGTCTGGTTTTGCCCCCTGCGACGGCCGCATGTCACGGGCTACTCAACCCAGCACCTTTAGGCTGCTAAATAAAGAGCATTTCCAAGGGAGAGGCGTTCTGCAGCCGGGATGGAAAAGCTCCACACCGTCTCTCTCCAAATATTTCTCCCCACTTCACTCTGATCTTTTTACTTTTTTTTTAACTTTTTTTTTTTCCTCTCAGAGGAAACGTTGCCCAAATCAACACAGGCCCAAGGAACGATTTTACATGGGTCAGACAGCACTTTTCTGCTGGAAAAAACTTCCAATCAGCTGCATTCACAAGCCTGGTTTATTTTTCATGGTTTTCTGAGTACGTTTTGTTTTGGTGCCAGAGTAAAGACCTGGAGGTACATATTTCAACCCAACCTGTAACACCATCATCGTCACTGGGTTTCAATGAGGAGAGGGCTTTGACCTACATTCTCGGCCCAGGAAGGAGCCAGGGCATCCCTTAACTCCCCGGAGATGCGGAGATGCACAGAACCCTGCTTCTCCTGGAACTTGATGTTGGGCAGGGGAGGGGGTGGCTGCTGAGCATCCCAAGCAGCCTGGAAACCATCAGCATCCCCCCATCCTCAAGCAGCCACTAGGTGTTTTGCAGCCCAGGTCTAGAGAGGGACAGCCAGGGTGGAACAAACTTAACCAGAGCTTTTTAAAGCTCTCCCACCTTCGCCTCCTCTCTTCCTCCAGGTAGGTGTCCCGGCGGCAGCAGAACAAGACAGCTACAGAGGGCTGCTGGAAGCCGTCAGCACGAAATACACTGGGAGGCCTTTTTTAATTTTTTTTTTTTTTTTTTTTTAATGCTTGGAAAATATTTCCTTGCCGCAGGCTGCAGTGACAGCAAACATTCCTGCCTGGGGCTGGTGTGGTGAAGGCATCACCCTGTGGCGTGGTTAGGGCACCCAGGACTGCCCCCACCCATCCCAGCATCCCTTTACTGAGGTGCAGCAGCACCCACCAGCTTTCCATCACCAGCTCCATTCTCAGGGGAGCAGGGACTGCTGTGAACAAAGCCCTTTTATGCTTTTTGCGTTTGTTTTTTTCAAAGAGGGGGCCAAGAAGAGCACCAGCGTACCTCCAGCTTGCAGGCAAGCCCTCGCCTTGCTGCACACACTCCATTTGAGGAGCTAAAGGGAAAAAAGGAGACTTGTTAAAAAAAAAAAACAAAAAAACAAAAAACCCAACACAGAATCTGTAGCTGTTGGGGAGCAAAACCAGTCCATTAAAGCCAGGGTTGTGGCTGTAAATCAACAGAGCCGCTGCTATTTCCATCTCCTGTTTGGGAGCAGGGGGAAGAGGTGGTGGCCCCCACACCCCAGGTGTGTGCCAGGGGGGATTGAGCAGCCACCAGGCCAGCAGCATGTGGCATGCACATGGCCAGTGACCAGTCAACTCCTCACAAGGTCTGTAAGCTTCCACAAGCCTCTGCGGGCAATACCAACCCTACAGAGGTGAAGCTGTGGGTCAGGACCTTGGAGCTGGAGGTGAACAACTCCAAGTTGCTCCTAATTTTTCTTCTTCTTTTTTTTTTTTCATAAAAAGCCGATTGGGATAGACTAAAAAACAAGCGTGCAAAAAAGAAAAGAAAAAACACAAGCCACCAAAAAAAAAAAAAAAAAAAAAAAAAAAAAGCAGCTAAGAAAAGAAAGAAGAAAAAAAAAGAAAAAGAGACATCTGAAGCATTTGTGGATATTTTCCTCCAAATATTTACACATGCAAAGCTGCAGGAATGAGAGCAAAATGCCGAATCCTCTCAGCCACTTGGGAGAGAGCCAGCCCCGAGAAGCTGGGTTTCGGATAGACAGAGGGGGTCACTTGGATTCAGCCAAACTGCCACTTTCCCTTCTCTTCCCGAGCAAGGGAGACCCATTCCCTGGGGACATACAGTGATCCAGTCCCACCCAGTCCTCATCCCAGGCTGGGAAGTGAGGCACTGATTATCTCTGTCAGCAGCCTCCCTGTCTCCATCCCCCAGCCCTTTCCTGCAGCTGCAGCCCTATGTCCCAGCTAATTCAATCTCTTCGTGCAGGAGACAGAGCTCCCGGAGGTCCCCCACCAGGAACAAATCCACTCTTTTGGGGACACAGGACCACTACACACCTCATCAGCCATGGCTCCAAATGCAGAGAACAAGGCTTGCCCTTATCTCTGCAGATACCCATCTGTAGATGTGCTGCCTGTAAAATCCTTATACACCAGCACTTACTAAATGAAGTACATGGATTATGGTTTTTGCATTGAGCTTTATTCTTTGGGTACGTTTTTATATGCTAAAGCAGTAGGAACAGGTGTCTGGATGTGTCACATATTTCTCTGTATGCCAAAATATGCCCTGGAGAACATGTTCTTTAATCAGGAAACAAAGGTGAGAGAGTGGAATGATGAGCAAGCAACAAAAATATGAGACCAGACAACAAGAAGTGGAGAAAAATTAGAAGAAAGAGGCACAATTTCACCTTAGCTCTTGCACTTGGGATCTCTTGTGCTCTTCTGAATGCTGGGCAAGGGAAAGGGAGAGCCTGTGGACCTCTTTCCACCAGTATCTGGTAGTGACAAGGGCTGGCTGTGCTGGTCCAACCATTCCTGCAGCACCACCAGGTCACCACTAAACCACGTCCCTCAGCACCACATCTCCATAGCTTTGAAACCCCTCCATGGATGGAGACTCCACCACTGCCCTGGGCAGCCTGGGACAGGCCTTGACAACCCTGGAGGGGAAGAAATTGTTCCTCTGTTCCAACCTCAACCTCCCCTGGTGCATCTTGAGGCCATTTCCTTTTGTCCTGTCACTTGCTCCTTGGGAGAAGAGACCAACCCCACCTGGCTCCAACCTCCTGTCAGAGAGTTATGGAGAGTGAGAAAGTCTCAGCCTCCTTTTCTCCAGGCTGAAAAATCCCAGGTCCCTCAGCCACTCTTCACCAGACCTGTGCTCTAGACCTTTCCCCAGCTTCATTGCCCTTTTCTGGACACGCTCCAGAACCACAACTTTCACCGCAGCACACAACTTTCACTAACTCCACCTTTTCCATCACAAAAGACTCACTTACAGGACAGCTCTCCCAATCCACAGAGACCATTCCCAGCCGCAGCATCCCTGCCCACCCCCCCGCACTGTCCCTTGCCCCTGGGCACAGCCGGCCCGACCCCCGGCCACCCCCCTCCAGGCAGAGGTTTGCAGGCTGAAAAGCCGCCAGCGATCTTCTCATTAACACCTCATCAGCTCCCTGGGGACCCCGGTAAACACAGCCCGCCCTGCCGAGGAAATACCCTGGGCCTTGTGATGCAGAGAGCCCCCGGGGTGGGAGGAAGAGGAGGATGAGGAGGATGAGGAGGATGAGGAGAATGCTTCCTGGCCCCGGAGGCACAGCTGCCTCCAGCCCCCAGCATCTCGGGTGGGCAAACAGCACCTGGGAGGGCAGGGATGTGGATTCAGGAAGCCCCCCTGCACCCCGCTGCTCCCCATCCTATGCATACAGATGCTAATGGGCTCCCCATCATCCCCATCCCAAGGGAACTGCTTCCCCTCTTCTTTTGCTGGGCCACCGGATTAGGCCCAGCATGGTGGGCTTCACTGCTGGGACACACACGGCAGCCTTGGGAGGAAGGTTCCCCGCTGCTGGTGCTGGTGGGGGACAGGATTTATTCTCCAGTGGCTGCTTGCAGCCGTGAATGATGCCGTGAAAAACAGCAGCCCCTGGCGCAGCCTTTGTTCAGGGTGCTGCAAAAAGCAAGAGAGAGAGATAAAACAGCATGGCAGCGCTGCAGAGGTCAAGGATAGAAATTTAGCATGCTGCTACCTCCCCTGCCCATTTTGCAGGGCTAGCAAAGGTAAATATATGCTCTTGGAGGGAGCAGGGGGAGGTTTAGGAATGACACGCTTGCTGCACAGGCAGAAACACCAGCCAGGGCCTGGAGAATACAGAAAGGCACCCACAGCCCTCCCTGCTGCGCCTTCTTCTGCTCCTTCTATCCCTTGTGGTCCCTTCAGATCCCTCTGACTTGCCCATACATGGCTCCAAGCCACCTCCCATCACCTTCAGACCCTCTGGAGATTATACCAGAGACATGATGCACTTTGCCTATGGAAAAGCCAATGGAAAAAAAAAAAAAAACAACTTTCTCCCAGTTTTTGGTGCCCTCACATGTGAACGAAGGTGTGTGCACCTTCCTGAAAGCAAACCACAGGGATGGGATGCTCAGGATACTGGATCTCTGCACTAAGCTCCTCATTAGGGCCGATGGGAGCTCTATCCCATCCCCCCAGGGATCTGATTATTTTATTTTTATTATTATTATTATTGCTCCCCCATGAAGGTGAAAAGAAGCACTTTCTTTAGAAATAAAGGGAGGCTGCCTCACAATCTGAACTTATCAAGGAGGAGGGATGGTAGACTTGGAAAGGGGGAAAATAAACAAATTTGTAAGCAAACTAACTGAGCAATCATCCACTTATCTCTGAGTCACGAGTCCTGCTTCGCTGGGTGCCAGCCGATAACATCACTAAGGCATAGAGCTCTCTGCACTGCTTTAGCTGAGTGATGCAATCAGAAACAATCCCCAGCTCGGCTCTGGGCAGATAAAACCTTTTCTTGTCCCTCAGATGGCTGAAATCAGCTCCTGCTGCTGCATTCACCCCATACACCATGATGGCATCTCAACAGATCTGGGGGGTTGTTTCCAAAGCCTCATGTATAGAGCAGATACCTGTTAATTTGGGTAGTTCTCATGCCACAGCAAAAGGCTGCAGACCATGGAACCACGGGGCTGGGAGCCCAGCAGGGATCAGTGCTTGCTCCAAGCTCTTTAGAAACAGAGAACCATAGACTGGTTTGGGTTGGAAGGGATCTTTCAAGGCCATCTCATCCAATCCCTCTGCAGAGAGCAGGGACATCTGCAACTAGAGCAGGTTGTTCAAAGCCCTGGCCATCCTTACTTGGAATGGTTCCAAGGATGGGGCATTGAACACCTCTCAGGGCAACCTGGACCAGTGTCTCATCACCCTCAGCATTAAAAATTTATTCCCTATCTCTAGTTTAAATCTGCCCTCTTTTAGTATAAAACCATCACCTTATCCTGTCAGAACAGGTCTTGCTAAAAATCTTGTCCTCATCTTTCTTGTAGGCCCCCTTTAAGTACTGACAGGCCACAATAAGGTTCCTCCAGAGCCATCCGTCAAAGATTTTGTTGCTATCTCCTCCCTCCTCCTAGCAAAAGCATTGCTTAAATCAAGGTGCTGACCTCATCAGAGGGCCTTTTCCAGGTCATCTTGTGAGATGCAGGGCAAGGCATGCCCCAAGGGCAAGCTTCCAAGCTGACAAGCAGACCCCAAACACCACCTTAATGTGGGCACCCAGGACATCCCAGTCACATTGAAACATGTACAGCAAAGCATAATTTTCAAGCAGCTGTCAATCACAAAACACCTGAACACCCACAACCGACAGGTGCAGTCACAAAACCCAACATTTCTGGGAACAAGGCTTCTGCTCAGCATCGCATCATCCGCTGGGCTGGGCTGCATACCTCACACAGATGTGGCCATGTGTTCATCAGTCACAGCCCTGCCTCTGGCATGACCATCCAGGGATTTATCCCAGAGAGATCCTTGCCAATGTCACCATGGTCCCAAAACACAGTGGACGCGTGATGTTGTACGATGAAGGATCCCAGCATGCAGCTCCCGGCAGAGATGCCAGCAGGCGAGAGCTTCTCACAGCCTTGTTTGACTGAAATAATTTTATTTGAATACAATACGCTATTTCAACAATTTTAAGTTGCATGGGGTTATTTAAGATGGATTCAGTTTTAATCAGTTTAATGGGATTTTGTGTTTTTAGATAGAGCACCTCCAAATTGTCTGATTAACTCTTCAGAATCAATACGCTTAACAGCAAAGCATACAATTACACAGGCAAATGATCTCCTCCGTGGCTTCTGCGTGAGCCATCATCTGCCTTTGTCTTTGGGGTGCAGATCTGCCCCCGTCCTCCCCAGCTCTGGCTCAGACCCCTGAGGAAGAGGGTCTGCAGGGCAGCATGGAGGGTGGGATGCTGGAGGAAGGCCACCAGATGCTTGGTTTTGCTTTCATGCACCATTTTTTAATTGAGACATATTGAAGACCCAAAGTACCCCTAGAAAAGCTGTGCTGGGACTGTACCCACCGTGGGGGCACTGGGAAATGCTCCCAGTATGCCTGGCACTGGCACACAGGGATAGCCCCTGGCCATCCCATCCCATCACCCCTTTATCCCTCCCTGTCCCCCCAGATTGCTGGCTCCTTCCAGCCCAGCTCACACCAGCATTGCTCCCTGCACAGGACACGGGGCACATAATGCCTCCAAATTTATTCCACCAGCCTCCAATATCCCCCTTGCTTTTGTCAAGTTGCATAATTTTTCGAACTTACATACTTGAAAAATTCTTTTAGAAATGTCAAGGTGACTGGCGTATTAAAAATGAGCCAGAGCAAACAGGAATGACATTATTTTAATTCTTTCAGTGCCAGGTCATTTTCTCTGTAATAACATAGCTCAGATACCAGCCTCCTGCCCCTTGCAGCATCTTCCCCGTTACTTTTGCCATTGTTTTTATTTGTTCATCCACTGCATAAAAGCAAGAGGGAGAAGGAAAAAACACTGCTGTTGTGGAAACCCCCTTCACCAGGGTTTAAGAGATTTGTTTCTCAAATCCCACTGAAATTTTGCAGGACTTTGGTAAATTCAGACTCCTTTGAAATCTCTGATCTAACATAGTAAAATCCCATGTTTTCTTTTAGTATCTGGGTGGTTTCCTTTGGGGAAGCATCCCAAATTTACACACCGGACCACACATTTGTGAAATAATCTGCCTTAGCAATACCTGGCATGCTCCCAGCTGCAGGGTACAAGCTGCATCGTGTTGGCTGGCAGATGAAGGAACTGGGGAGGTCAGGGGAAAAGTCAGGTCCAGGAAGAGCTGATAGTCAGAATTCTGCCCTTTCCATTGGGCTATGCTGCTCCTGGAGGTAGCCGGCAAAAATACACACTGATACCACTCTGATAGTATAGCCCCCCTTTCCCGGGGGCTATAAACACATCACAATTTGCAGAATAATTATAATTAATGCATTGCAGAGGGAAGGAAGTCCTGACTGGACTGTCAAGGCTGGAGAGGGACCTTACCCTGCCAAATGGAGCTACATGGGATACACTCACCTTCTGGCATGGGCCACAGGGCTCAGAAGGCTTGTGGCTTGAAGGTACGACATTGCAGGGATCAGCAAGGTGAAAAAAAAAATCTGTTTTGAGAATCACTCACCCTCCTGACCCCCTGGCAAAGGATGCTGTGCAGGGACAGTGGGAGGGCAGACACCCTTGGATCATAGTATCCCTCCCTGGACCACAGCATCCCTCTTTTGACCACAGCATCCCCTCTTTGGAGCTGCTGAATGCCATGGAAACTGCCGAATATCAAATATTGAGGAGAAGGCACCTTCCCTGCCTTCCTGCTCAGCACACAGATGCTGCAAAGTGACTGGAAGAGATGGTAACATCCAACACTGCCGCAGCTGTTTGCTTGAGCAAACAGCAGCCAAGCCTGAAGGCCTCTTTCTGCTCACCCAGCTGCCAGACCTTACTCCGGCTTCAGGCAGGAAAAAACATTTCCTCGGGTAGGGCATTAACTACACAACTGAACCAGGGAGTTATTTTTTCCTCCAGCTGTGCATACAGTAGGTAAAGCCTGTAAGTCAATGGGCGCTAAGCTCGTACTGCAATGCTAAGCCCATGCCATGGTGGATTTAAGCACATTCCCGTGGAGCACACAACTGGACTGGGGCAGGAAAGTTTTCAGAAGTACCAGTATCCCTGGGAGAAGAAAGGGGGTACCCTCTCCAGTCTGTGTCATCTTAAACAATACAGATGGTTCTTCTCTGACCCACTCTCCACACCACTGAAGGTGAGGAGGAGGAAAAGGCAGGTTTTAGGGCAGCATTGACATGGCTCAGAGAAAACCGCTCATGAAAACCCACTGAAACTGTGGCCAGAGTGACAGCAGACCATCAGAAATGGTGCTCAGTGGCGCTTGGGGCTAAGTCCACGCTCAAGTGCAGAGGGCCATAAACACACTGTTGTGAGAAGAAAAAAAAAATACTTATTTTTTCCAGTGTTTGTCTGAACAAACAGAAGCTATTTGCAAATGGTTTTGAGGTGGTAGCGGCCTTCCTCTGCCAGTGCCAGAGGCTCAAGAAAGCAGAGGGGGTGTTTCTTCACCCAATGCAAATAGGGAGATGCTCCAGGCACACTGACAAGAGCCCAGCAGTTTCTGCCCCTCTAGGTGGGTGAGCCGGGGTGCACTGCCCACAGGAAAGGATGGGAGAAGGGAGATCCCTTGAGCCTGACCATGCAAAAAAATTAAAAAATAAAGAAGCAGTGAGTGGCTGCAGAGCCTGACAGCCCCAGCTTTCCAGTAAGTAGGCCCAAAGCCCAGACAGGGACATTTCTGGGCATGCCTGTGGCTAGTAGCTACTGTTCCCACAGAGCTGCCCCACCTCAACACAAGCATCATGGGCAGGGTGAACTGCTTTCTATCTCCCTGGCCTCCTCCAGACAGAGCATGCCCATGGCAGAGTCCCTGCTCCAGGTTTTCTATTTACAGGCTCTATTCATTCCCGGCTGGGTTTTGGTGATGCCCTGTCATGAAAGTTGCCTCCTTCTTCGTCTTCACAGACAGGAAACCTCAGCTTGGATTGAGGAGCCCATAGGAAATGGGAAAGCTTCAGGGTCCATCTCTCCAAAATAAGGTACAGCTAAATTAATATGGTGTGAGCGACTGGCAAAGTGATGTCACCTGAGCCCTACAGCAAGCAGTGAGGGGGGTTAAATGCATCCCTCTGTCCTGGCTTCATCCCCTTCTTCCCGGAAATGTCCCAACTGTGAAAAGCTGCAGACAGAGATGGAGAATTGGGAATATGAAGGGTTTTAGCACAAAGCCGTTGTTGCCTTTCTTTCACAGCAGGGAGGAAAATCCTCCTCTTTTTTTTTTTTTTGGTGCTAACAAGAGAAACCCTCGCACTACAACCAGGGGCTCTAAGAACCATCCACGTCACTCCCAGTGAGGCAATTCAGAGAATGGTGAGATTTGGTGGTGACAAGCACCTTCTGAGCTTCACCTATTTTCAGGTTTTCCCTCTTTCTCTTGGGTTTGCCCAAAGCTAAACTACAAATATAACTTCCATCAAGAAAAAAGCACCATATCCCTTGTATATCAGCATTTGGACCAGATATCAAAGGCACTGTAGCTTTTGAGCTCTCCTTTGGCTGCTGTCTTTCTGCGCAGCACGGCTTGCCGCAATTGCCATCGGAAATTCAAGCTCGTCCACAGCCATGCCTGCATTTAATCTAGCAGGATTTAGACAAATTCCACCGTGCTATTTAAATATTAATTAAGATTTTGCACCCAGTATATCCTGTATATCCTTTCAGACAGCTTTTGTTCCTCCAAATCTGGGAGACATTTTCCAAGCAGGTTTATGGCAAACAAGCAGGGGCTGGCAGGTGCCAGCCTGGCTGCCTTGGCATCCCCCCCCAAGAGCCAAGGAGCCTGGCAAAGCCCTCGCCACAGGCATCAGACTAGAGCAGGGCAGTGGGTAATTAGCTGGATTATCAATTCCCTAGGTTAAAAGGTTGGTTGTGGTGCTCTGGGATTAAGGGGTTCCTTCCCAGTGCTGAAGCTGAAATCAACCCAGCTCTTTGCTTTTTGTTGCTTTGTCAGGGTAGTTCCTCTGTTAAGCTTCACTCATCATCATCAGTCCATGGACCAAAACAAATTTTTACATCAATAAAGCTAATATTTGGTAACATGGAGGAAACTCATGCATAAAAAACCTGCTTTGGTGCATGCAAATGGAAACCCAATTTATTAACATGTAAGAGCAAGGGCTGGACTTAACAGCCCCAGGCATGGGGAAGGGAAGGAGGTGATGCAGCCGAGGCATCCTGCAGCTTATGCCACGTCTCCCTTCCTGCGGGGAGGACGTGATAGGCATTCGGACAGAGTAGTGGGCTGAAAAGCTGGGTCAGACAGGGCACAGTGAGCCAACCCTGGCCACTGCTCACTCTGAGACGTGTCCTGTGTACCTTGGCCACAGCCCCAGTCCAAATTTGTGGCCAGACTCATGCTGGGTGTCCCCTCACAACATCTTGCAAGGGGGGAGGTGTCCAGGATGATCAAGGTTTGGGGACATCCCTGCAGCCCCAGGGCCGTTCCCCCATCCTGTGCACCCCACATTGGCAGCTCTCCCCATTGCCAGGCTCCCGTGGAGGTGCGAATATTTGGAGGAGTAGACACAGGGGCATTGAGTGGGGCTGTGAAACACAGCAGTGTCTGCCGTGCTCCCAGCCAGCACCATTGAGCTGCCAACGTCCAGGAGCTGCCGGGACACCAGCCAGGGCAGGAATAAGTAACACCACTGTGGTTCCCCAGACCGGGTAAACAAATACCCACTCAACCCGGCTTCTCACCCGAGCTCTGCTGGCTGGCATCAGGGGGACGTGCCAAGCCCCGACCTCCATCTCTCCCTATGAGCAGAGATAACGCCACCTCCTTGCTCACTGGGGAGGAGAAATCAAGTCAGGTATTCATGTATAATCCAGGTATTCTGGGGGATAAAACAGCAGCAAAACACCCTGGAAGGTGTGGGTAACCTGTCTGCGAGTGGGCCTGAGGAACAGACAGCTCCATCCATCCTTTGTGGAGTCCAAGCAGGACCCTTGTAGGCAATATTCAACATGCTGATGGCAGGATGCATGAAGAACCACCAACATTCCAAGCTTCAGCTGGGCTTCCTCTCTTCTTTTTTGAGATACTAACTTTATAAAGGCAAAAATAGCAATAAAAGTTTTTTTCTCTTATCATTTGTATGGAGATGCACACAGTGAGGACTATACCAAAATACTTCTCCAGTAGCGAGGTGGCTTTTAAACTATATGGAGTTTCTTTTTGTTAATGCCATTATTCAGAAAAAAAAATGGTCATTTTCCCAAAACCTGTTTTTCTCTCCGTGAAATCACAAAGTTAAGAAGGGGAAAAATTCAGGGAGTTTAAAGCTAACAGTTTCCTGGAAAACAAAAAGGCTGCAGCTGTGCTGAAGTTATCTGCAGGGTACTGGCCATTAAAAGGTCAAAAAAACTCCAGCTGGGTACATTTTGGCCAGAAAACTGCTCCTAATTAAAGGTGCAGTTTTACCACATCTCCCAGTAACATCATCCTTTAGGAGGGGAAAAGAAATTTTCAAATTAGCCTGTACCTGATTGTTTGGCATTTGGGAAGGATCCTATTCTGACAATTTAGATAATTTTTCTTTACTGGAAGTGACTTTCTGCTTTGAGATTGCAAGTGCTGTTAAAAAGACCTATAGCAATCAGGTTGATCAGAGCCCTGTCCAGTCTCACTTAGAATGGTTCCAGGCATGGGGCATCGACCAACTCTCTGGGCAAACATGGACCAGAGTCTCACCAACCTCAGCATCAAAAATTTCTTCCTTAAATGTGGTCTAAATCTCCATATTTTAGTTTAAAACCATCACCCCTTGTCCTGTAACATACTTACTGTGACAACATATGGAGAAAAATCTCTTGAAAAGACTTGATACGCTTGTAGGGAGTTTCCCTGGCTTTTGTTTGCCAGCTAGGGCTGGAAACAAACCCCAAATC